>JBDJHY010184703.1:0-21673 GCA_039654485.1 Withania somnifera
ATAGAAGACAGAACTGCGAACTTACAATCTTTATTGCAGAAGCATTATACAGTGTGAAGAGTAAGAACAACAACAATATTAGTGATAGTAGTAGGCTAAGATAGAATTTTACAATGTGAGAAATTTTTCTCAAGCCAAGAAATGAAAGAGAACCAGTCATTATATAGACTTAAGAATGATAAAAATGGTCTTCCTGTCAAGCATTGATAGGCTGAGGAAGAGTCTTTGTCTGCCGTTTACATTTTGAAAATTTGTTGGTCTTCTGATAATGTTATCTGCAATGTACTTTTTGAAATGTTGTTGGCCCTCTGATAAAGTTGTCAGCCATTTGCTTTTTGAAAAGTTTCTGGCCTTCTGATAAAGTTGTCTGCCACATAGCTTTATAAAAGCTTTTCGGCCATCTGATAAAGCTATCTGTCACTTTTCTTTTGATAAAGGTGGATATGATAAGGGTGATGGTGATGGATTAATCTTCTTAATCCCATTTGAGTAATTTAATCAAAAGAATTTTTATTTTTTCTCATACTTACCAGATAATTCCGGCACTTTTTACCTCTATCTAGAAAGACTAGTAATCTTGATTTTTGTAATCTGAACTAGGATTAATTTAGTCAAACATGAGTAAGTATGATCTTGCAAAAGTCTTCGAGTTTAACGTATCCCCATTATCATCACTCTGTGAAGATTCTTCTTCTAGTAGCTGATACATTTCTTCTTCGTCTAGATCACTATCAAGTTCAGATAGTGCTTTTTGTAATTTTTCCTTTAAAACACTCTTTGATGTCTTCTTGTTAGATTATGAAGGGGAACCTTTCGGTGAAGGTTGTTGAGTCACTTTAGGGATGGTGACCATCCCTTTACTAATATTTCTTTGGATAAGTGCTTGATTCTATAGATTTCAGTTATGAAAAATGTCCAGCTTATGATATATGATATTCCTTTTTGAAAAAAATACTTACACAACTAAATATTTAATGGGAGAGTTGAAATTCCCTGATTAATTATGAATTGACTAAATTTTTCATTAAAAGATTCAGGCATGGAAATCTGATTTCCACCAAAGAAATGCCACCATTCATAAAACCATCTAGGGTTGATGGCCTTTGAAAATTCTAGACTATACGTCACGAACCAAGTATGAGTAGAGGGTCCAAAGTACATAAAGTTGAACCAAGCATTCTTGTTGTCTAACCAGTTGTAAGTTTGAGGTCGATGCTCCTTTGAGAAATTGATTGGCGTATGCAAGTGATCTACTGGCCACTTAAATGGGGTTAAAATCTTTTTAATGGTAAATTATGAATAAGCAATACTGTCAGGGTCTAACTTGTTTGCTAATTCATCCGATACTGTGATAGAATACGTTTCTACAATAATGAACTCATAAAATCTCCTGGTTTTAAGGGGATTTTCAGTATCCACATTGTTTCTATTGGTATAAATAGGTTTAAGAAGATGTTTATTTCATAACCATAATATTCCTTGTCCAAGGAAAGGATAGGAACTAATTGTAGAGAAGAAAATTCAATTTTTTCTTTCGGTTTTTGGATTGATGTTTTGGGTGCAATAGGTCTTTGAAACTTTCTGGAGTTTTCATAGTGTAAATTGTCTGCAGTTTGAGTTTGGGAAAATCATTGTTTTCCAGATGATATAGTTGACCCTGTAGCTTGAGCAAATGGTTTTTTTAAGACAAGTAATTTTGAGGGGGTACTTGGAGGCATTGGAGGAAAATTAGCTGGAGTAATTGGTGGTAATTGAGCTAAAGCTGTATACATGTTTGATGGACCAGTAACTTCTGGTCTAATGTAGAACGGTTTTGAAAAGTAGGCTTGGCTACTTCTTTTCCCCGGTTGAAGGTTCCATTAGCCCTGACTCCTGGCCTCATTTTTTCCCTATAATAATTAATGTGTTAGGAAGTCTAGGAGAGAATTGTCTTCTCCATTGATATAACCAATTTGGAAATCAAAGCTAGATAATAAGGCTTTCCATCTGGAAAATTTATTTGTTTAGAGACTAAATTTTTGACATTCTTTAAAAGGATATCTTTAGCAGATTTGCAATCTAACCGAATTAAAAATTCTTATTTAATTAAATCATCCTGAAATTTAGTCACATAGAGAAATATGGCCAATACTTCCTTTTTAATAGTACAGTAGTTTTTCTTTACTGAGTTCCATATCCTAGAAGTAAATCTAACTAACATTTCTTTAGATTCTGTGGTTTCCTTTTGCTTAAGGATTCCGCGATAGCCTATATCTGATGCATCGGTTTCCACTATCGTGAAATATTTTGGATTAGGGATGCCAAGACATGGAAGGTTCTTAACTACCTCTTTTACCTTTATGACGGCGTTGGTTTGATCTTTTACCCATGGAACTGGAGTTTTCTTCAACCTGTTATACAAGGGTTTACATATGTGCCTGACTTTAGGAATAAAATCAGTAACATAGTTAAGGATTCCTAGAAATCTCTACAATTGAGTTTTTTCAGTAATCTCATTAGGAAACTTATCAGAGAATTCGATTGCCCTGTAAATAGGTTTATAAGTACCTTGAAAGAGATCATGACCAAGAAACGTGATCTTGGCTTGAAATAGTTTAATCTTTTTAGAACTTATGACTAAACCATTAGTTTTCACAATATTATAAAATATTTTTAAATGTTTAAAGTGAGAATCAATGTCCTTAGAAAAGATTAGCACATCATCTATGTAAACTATAGAAATATGACTGATATGATTGAAATCTTAATTCATCACATTTTGAAATTCTGAAGGGGCGTTTTTTAGCCTAAAAGGTATAACATTCCATTCATATTGTCCAAAAGGGACATTGAAAGCAGTTTTGAATTTATCATTTTCAGCATTTTTAATCTGCCAAAACCCTGAATTCATATCATATTTGCTGTAAATATTATCCTTGAAAGTTCTTTTCAAGAGATCCCTTAGATTAGGAATCATATGTGTAATCAATGTAGAGAAGTGTTTAGCATTTTATAGTTAAAAACTAGACTGGGAGAACCTCTTTCCGTCTCCGAAGCATTATTAACATAAAACGTTGAACAACTCCAAGGTGATTTAGAAGGCCTAATAATTTTATTTGCTAACACGCTATTTTTTTCCTTTTTATAAATTTCCATTAAATCTTGATTCATTTGAATAGTTCTTGCCTTTGTAGAAATGGATTTTTCATCAAAACCTTCAATATAAGGAAGTTCAATAATATGTGTCTTTCTTTCCCAGAATGTATTAGGAAAATCAAAGAAAACATTTTCTTCAAACACGCTCTGGAAATTGGAAATTGTAGTTACCATTCCCAGGGTTTTTAAAGTTTTCTCTATTTTCTTTATCTTAATATCTTTTTTTAGAAAACAAAGCTGTTGAGAAATCCTGTTAATTTTGAAAGCAGTCTTTTTATGCAAATATTTACTTTCTTCTTTAGAAAGGGGTTTTATAAAAGGAAAAGATATCTCATTACCTAATATTTTTGTGCGTATTGCATCAAAATCAGAGGTATATGGTTTAATCTAAGTTATAAATGGAATGCCTAAAATAATGTCTACGTTAATTTTTTTCGTAATAACAAAGTCATTAGAGAGGCAAATGCCATTATTTCAAATATGAGCATTATATAGTTTAAAATCTATCAAAATTCATTCACCTGTAGCACTGAAAAGTTTTGTGGTTCCGTTAGTAAGGTATTTTGTAGGAATGAAACCTTCGATGCTGCAGTTTCTATTAGCAGCGCTGTCTAACAAAGCAGTTTTGTTAATAAAAAAATTATCATTAATCACAAGTTTAATATGTATGTTAGAACTTTGAGGTCTAATTTTAGTAATAGCATTAGTACCTACTTCTGTTTCATTTCCTGAATCTAATTCTGAGCAACTGTGATAAGTTTTATCTGGAACAAAGACATTTGAAGTTGAACTTCTTTTGATATTCACTTCTCTCATGATTTCTTCAGTGAGAGTATTTACTTCAATTTTATGGAGTCTGGCCTTAATTTCTATAATTTCCTTTTTCAAGTTTTTTATTTCTCCTTTTAATTTAGAAATGGTGGTTCTTCTTTTTAGTATCAAAGTTGCTCTAGATTTGTTTCATACTAAAAGGTATTTCAGGCTTTTCTTCCTTTTGCCTAATAACCAACATTTTTAACTCAACAAGGTAATTTCTTTTTGCTTCTTCATCTTGAATATGTTCAATAGTGCAGAATAAGGTCTCAATGGAATTTTCAGAGATAACATTGATAGTCTTAGAATCACAAATGCAAAAGTTTCCATTACAATTGCATTCTGAACTTGTTTCTTAAGAGTCTGAATTATGAGCGACATGGAGGAATTTTCATCAGTTTTTGATTCCGAAGAGGAGTTTGATTCAAAATCTTCTTCTTCTAAAATAGATAAGAGTTTCTTTTTGGTTTCATCATCGACCTCAAGAAGATTTATCTTGTTTCTTTTCTTCTTGTTTTAGGATAATTGTTAGATCTATGTCGTTTTATTCCACACGTAGAGCATGTGTCTTGAGAAGAATCCTTAGAAGGTTTTCTTTTAAATTTTTTCTTGGGTTTATCCCAAAATTCTTTTCCTTTCTTATGAGATCTTTTTTTATGAAGATAACTTCCCATAGATCTCTCAATTTCTCCTGCTTTTTTGGTTGAAGGAGGTTTTATTGAAGGAAAGCCAAAATCTTGACAGAAGCTGCCAAGATCTGCAGAATAATTTCTTTGCTCTTTCTTAAGCTGTTCATTTAGCTTAAGATTTGTACAGAGCTCCATTACTACCATGTTAATAATGCTAATAGGTCTCTATTAGAGAGATGCGTATATGGGATTTTTCCATCACATCTATCTTTGATCTTTGATCTAACCTTTTTAGAAAAAATAAGTGGGTAAACCACTTAGAAAACGTTCTTTCCAATAATCATTGTTGCAGTCTGATCTTATCATGACCTTGTTTAGAAACATATCTTTGTACCATCTAAAATCAGACATTCTCTTGCAATACAAATTATTAAGGATTTCTAAGCTCCTATCTTGAAAGAGTTGTGGTTGTCCCACAAAATGCTTAGCTATGCAATAAACTAAAGTAGCAGTTACATCCTCAACTTGTGTATCTTCTGCTACTTCAATACCATCATCCCTTTTGACGACTACCATGACGGTAACAACATTTTTAATTTCTGCTTTGTTTTGATCAGTAAGGTAACTATCCTACCAATTTTTTAAAGTACCTGCAAAACCTACAATGAGTCTATTTGCAGACTGTTTATCCATGACACCTCTTATTTTGTAGGCGGTAATGTTCATTTCCATTTCTTGTAGTTTTCATATATTTGACTTTCAGTCATTCCATCTATATTCCATTCTTTTATTCCTATACCATCTGCTGTGGCCATAGGGTGAAGAGCATCTTCTTCAAACTGAACATCTGGAAATGAGATTCTAGGATAGAAATTTCATCTATTTGGGTACCTTCTATCTCCTATATCTCTAGTAATAGCTCCAAGCTTATCACCTTTGGTATTGTTCAAGATGGTCATTGGAAAACTATTGGTTTAACTCTGGGAATTCTCCATTGGTAAACTCAGGAATTTAGAAGATGGGATTTTTCTCTATAACGGGACTAGCTTTTTAAGAACTGGTTTTGTCAAAAATTTGGTTTATTCCTTTATAACTACCCTTAGATTTTTCAATCTATTGGGAAACTACATGAAGAATATGGTTGGTATAGTTATTTTCTCGATGAGTTTATTGATATCAGCAGCAATAGTGAAAGCTGAACTATTTTCAATTGGTTTTTTTTAAGGGGGGTTCCTTAAGGATTTGTTTCCTATAAAAAATACTAAGACCTTCAAGCGGAGGAGTAACACTGTCAATAACTTGTTCTTTAGTATACCACCATTTGACAAGAACATTAAGAGATGAATTGGTGTCATCAATTTGTCAAGAATATTCAAACCATTTAAAAAATTCAATTTCGGTTTTGAATTTTTGCATATCCTTGAACCATTTATTTCTGAAAACAATCCTTTGTTCTAAACAATAAATAGCTTTGTACCAACCTACTTTTCTTTGATGTTTGGGAAGTTTCCACTAAGTATGAAGCTTTTTCTAGTCTTGCAAGAATTCATCATCAGAAGAGATAAATCCAATAGAATGTTTTCTAGAATGATTAGGTTTCATATCACTGAGAGTAGAACTTTCAGTCTCATAGTAATCTTTAGGGACAGTTCTTGAGAAATCAATTCCCTATACTTTACCTTGTTCTGGGTTGTCAATACTATAACTGTCATCATCAGTATCTCTAGGGTTTGACGTAAATGGTCTAGCCGAAGACATTTTTCTATTTGAAGAGCCTTGGCTATGAGGGTTACTGGATCTTAAAAATTTAAGATTAATACATCCATCGGGAAATTGAATAACCCTTTCAATATTTGACCTTTCAGGTTGAATGGGTAAGGGATTAGTAATTGAATCAAATTTCCATTCTTCATCTGTAAGGATGTCATTCCATTTAAGGAGTCTGGGAAAAAAGGTTGTACTATGCTCTTGGTTAGCTTCCATGAGCATTGTAACACATTCAACACTAGTAGATTTAGCTTTGGGGGCTATAGTAGTTTCCATCAGCTTATAATATACTTTGTATATTATAGCTATTTCTCTAGTATCTATTTTGCTATTAATGTTTTTGGTTTTGACATTAAATGTCAAAGTATCTATGACTTTGGGATCATGAATATCAATAGAGAAATTGGGATAACAATTAAAGTAAAATGGGCCATTGGTTAGGTTACTTTCTAAGATTCCTAATAGAGAACGCGTAATTGTGAGACCTTCACATCTAGAACTCCCCTAAGCCCCAGCGAACCACTTCTAAAGTCTTCTAGCTAAACTCTTAGGCCAACACACCCTAAAAAGACAAACCTTAGTCAAACATCCCCCCTCCTAACCGAAGAACAAACAGAGGTTGAGGTAAAACCATACCGACAAGCTATGAAAATTTACTAGAAGTCACGAAATCAAAAAAAAAACTCCCAACGGAACATCTAAGAACATCACCCATGCAATCCACCACTGAATAGAGCACAACTACCTACCTAAACCACATCACCCTTTAACTCTAGAACTCCAAACTCTAGAAGGGAAAAAGACACAAAAGGAAAGGAGAAAAAAAGGAAATAGCAAAGAAATATGGAATATAAGGTCTATGGAATGCCTTAGGGGAAATCCAATATCTCAACTCACGAGAAAAACAAAACCCAAACCAGTGAGTGCCCTAGAGGTCCCACCATCCCTCACGCAGGATATACCAAGTATTGCTAATGAAACGGTCATTGAGAACAACCTAGAACTGTATAACAAGCAAGGAAATTCGCCTTCTACATAGAAAAACACAGTCGAGTAAAACACCTACAGGACTCCCTCATATCGGCCCACATGTCTTGACCCCACACTGAGAATGTACACAGCCCAATACTCTATAAATCATTAGGATTGGGTTCACAGGCATAATAATACATAATCATAGGTAACAAGTCATGGGGTATATAATACATAAACATAATAAATAAAGTAAATCATAATCCAGAACGGATCAAACCAAAAATCTACAATAGAAGAACTTACCAGGAACATCATCATCGCCTTTTAAGGCTCTCGCCTCGGTCCCATCTTAGAGAGAAAAAAAACTACTGACAATCCCTACCCTAGTAGTCCCCAGCTCTATCACACTGACCAACACCCCTAACTCCCTTACCACCTTTGACTAGTGGTGCTTCCTTAAATGGATGTGCTAGAAGTGGTGCCAGTATGGCCCTACATCATGGGAAATTAATGGAAAAATGGACCACTTCGCCATACTCATAGCAACCCCCTATGGAATGACACATGGAACACTTGGTACATTCTCTATCATAGTGAACTACCTCTCGTCTCCCTAAACAGTTGCCCTCAACTCAGGACTAACCATTGGATCCCTCAGCTTGCCTCCGCTAACCTAAACATGAGCCCCTAGATGGCTGACTACTCAACTCACTACTTGAGGCCCGATGTCTCTGGCTAGTCTAAACCTGCCTTCTAATCACAAATCTCAGATCTGGACCCTTAAAAATTTCCCTAATGGTGTGGCATCTTCTCACTACCCTCCTGGGCCCAGCGATCTAAAGCTTCTATGCTGCGAGAGTGGTCCGCAACACTAAAAAATAACTTCTATAGAACTAGTAACCACTCGAATGGACTTCACAAGTCCAATCTCAACCCATAAGAAAAGCATCGAATCTGCTCATTCTCTTTAAAAAATAGGTCCCGATGTCCCTAGATAAATCAAGGAAACAAGCCTTATTCTTTGAAACCATCATAGACCCCTGATGCAACCCTGCAAACAAGGCCTTCAATGACTCACAAGCTCTCCTTGGCACAAACTTGGCTATGAAGGCCTCCTTAAATGGTCCCTAACTTAGTGGGGCTAACCCTGGTATCCTGGTGTCTCTTTACACTTGCCACCATAGACTAGGTGCACCCTCTAGAATATATGAAACAAAATAGGCCCCATGAGTGTCCAAAATCCCAGGGTTCTTAGAGTCTCCTCACATAAGTAAATAAACTCATGAAAGTCCTATTCCTCTGCCCCTGAGAACTTAGCCTGCACTATATGCAGAAAGTGATCAAGTATCTTCCTTACCTCATATGGTGAAAGGGGTCTGACATCAGTCTATTGTGGAAATACCTATGATGGAATGGGCTGTGGTGCAACTTGAGGAGTTGGTGCAAATTGGTAGCTGGAGGAACCTAGGTATGTTGAGCACCCTGTGCTTCCCCCTAAGCTGAAATTTGTGGAATATATGATAGTACACAACCAAAAATCATAAGCATCTGTTTGTTATTGCACTATGAAAATCTAAGGCGGTGTAAACTGCTATTGAGGCACTGGAGTGGCAAGCTGAACTAGTGGTATATCAATAGAAGCACTACTATGAGTCAAGGATGCCAATGTAGTCCCAATAGGTTGAGTACCTGTTGTCATCCCATTTCTACCCCCGAGTGGAGTCTCATGAGATCTGAATAAGGATCTCTATCAACAAAAGAACCTCGTGTGTGCATTATCTATTAAAAGAGAAAATTCAAATATCAACTTTCAAAAACCAACACAAGTACCACATATGAGAAAAGTTAAGAAAAAAAGTTCATTTGTATAGCACCTTGTAGCCTCAAAAAGATAGGCCGCGAATGTCTCTACACCGATTCGCAGGACTTTACCGTTATTTCCTCTATTTTTACAGAAGCCTAGGTAACTTAAGCTCTGCTACCACTCTGTCATGAGCTAAAACTCATATCGTGATGGCACTTACCATCCTCTAGTAGACCAGCCCCAACCCCTCAACCCGGAGTTACATGAAATGGGTCAATAACGAATAACCAGTAGTAAATACAACAGTACATGAAAGAATGAAAGAAATAAATAAAACAAGATGGTTGTGGCATACAAATAAGTATAATAACATCTTCATTCCATTAGTCATTAAATCAAGAAAACTTCATGTTTTAATTAGTTACCTTGTGAATATAAAGCTAACAAGGCCCGGGACATGCACATCCTCAACTACCCAATTCCATAATGTATAATGAACGGCGCAGGTTAATTAAAGAAAATAGAAAACACAAACGATGCCTAGAAAGGCCAGAAGCCACCGGCTAAGCACACAACACACCCAAGTCACTATCAAATATGCCTGCATCATCAATATGGCCACACGGTCACTACCGGTAAACCGATCACACTAAACACAGCATACAACTAACAACAGGCCCCTACACGGACCTCAAAAGGTAAACAAGCATAAATAAATAGAAGGAAAGTCATGTCAATAACTACCCCAGCCCACTAGCTGGGTAGAACAAACTAGCATTCAAAAAGAAACCCAGTCTAGAGTAAAGGAAAACCTAGCCTACCTAGATACCGGTAGAAATCCACCGCAAGTCGCATGCATAGCCTGAACAACTCAAAAAATCACCCAATATGGCTCAGAACTATCAAATAAAGAATATAGGGGTTTAAACAAAAGGACCAATACCCATATTGCATAAAGCAACTCGGGTAGGAATCGAAACTAAAAACAAGTCAGTGGGGCCTATAGTCTAAAAAATATACCAAGGTACCATTGAGTATAGCACAGCATGATAAATGTCTAGTGAAAAAATAAAGCCAAACCGACAACAAACCAATGGGGAAATAAGGTTGCAAAGTAAGGGAATCAATATATTAATAAAAATACTAAAAAGGGCAAAAATAATAAAAATTATCCCGAGGAATCTTAACCAATGACGACCAACACCTCCTACGTAAACCCCTAGCCACTTCCCCAACTCCTAACACCTAGAAATGGCTCTAAAATCATTCAACAAGGAAGGAGAATTTAGGAGAAATATGAAATAAAAAGTTAGAAACTTATTTATATAGGTGCAGATGCTATTTATCGAGATCGCGTAAAATATTCTTGCGATCACGACCTGGCTGGGCTTAACTCATCCTAATCACGTAAGCATGCACTATGATCGTGATGAAAAAAAATAGGAAGTGGTACGCAATCGCGTTATGAATCTATGACTTTATGTTGAGAAAGAGGAAACACCAAGCAATCATGTCACCCACCTCCGCGATCGCACTGAAAAAAGCAACTTGCTATTTTTTCTAAAATTTCCAGAACTCCCAACGGGGGCTACAATGGAATGGTAAATGGATTACGACAAACCAAATGGCATATAGTATTGAAATGACATTCAGGACCTAATGATATCATCAAAACAACGATCAAAGGTCATTTTCCGCAACCTCACTCCAACTCAAAGGAGTAGATTTCTAAACTTTCACAACCGAATTGAAAATAAGCCCGGACACCCCAGGAAGAGAACTAACAACCCTACTAGCTTAAATCAAAATTTTGGAGCTCATAGAATTATAAGAATTTTGATCCGATGGTTTGATCACCAAAATACCACACAGACTAAAAAATGAGCTTTGGCTTAACTAAAATTCCATAAAAAAACTCAAACTCAAAAAGAAAGCCTCGAGACATTAAATCAAGGTCCAGCTAGATCAAAGTAAAAATTTTGTAGCTACCAAAAATGTCAAAATTCAATTTCGTGCGCATTTACTACAATTTTCTCTTGAATTCCACCATTTCGAAACTGAAACTTCAAAATGGGGGAACTGAGATAACAGTAAAATGAGCTACTAAGGCACCAATCTACCGGTCCCAATAAGTAATAGATGACTTGAGAAAACTACCAGATACGCTCTAAACACTTAGAAAGGCAGAAAGTAAGAAAGTGTCCAAATGTGTCACTACATCCTTACAATCATTCAACTAGTGAAACACAACATTGCTTTTCTTCAATTGAGTCAACAAGGATGCAATGGAAGAAAAACCTTGAAAATTTTTGTGATTATAGCCTGCCAAGACAATAAATTTGTGGATCTTTGTAGGAGAGTGGGACTATTCAAATAACAGAGTGCCTTGATCTTGGTTGAATCGACCATAATACCTTTATTGGAAACCACATTTCCCAAGAAAGTACCGAGTTAAGAAAAACCCAAACTTTGAAAACTTGGTATAGAACTACTCCTCTTAACCTCCGGTGTATAATACTAAAGCGATGCACATGCTCTGTCTTACACTTTGAGTAAAATAAGATTCCATTTATAATGACGACAACAAATGAATCCAAATAAGGCCTAAGTAGCCTAATAATACAGTTTATGAACATTGGTTGGGAATTAGATAGCCCAATTAACATCACAAAAATATTTAGTGAACATAACTCCCTAATGTATGTCTTAGGGATGTTTCAAGCCCTAATCCTTAATTGATGGTGACCAGACCTCTTGTGGATCTTAGGGAATACTGAGGCACCTTACAACGACCATCGATGCATGGAAAGGGATACTTATTCAAAATTGGTACCCTGTTCAGCTGCCTATAGTCAATGCCCTTCCTCATTGACTCATACATTCTATTCATGATTAAAACATGAGCATCCAAATATGATACACGCAGTAAAATAAATATCTTACCAAGAAAATCCTAAAATTGTTCTTTTAAGTACATTAACTCAGCAGGAGCCATATGGTATAGAGGGATAGAGAGATGGGTTGAGTTCTAGACTCCAAATCGATGGAAAAATCAATGTCTTTATCAGGAGGAACACTTAGAAGAATAGTAGAAAAGAAATCTAAAAACTCAAAAACAGCTGGTACGGACTCTAAAGGAGGAGTGTCAACACTAGTATCCCAGATAAAAGCAAAATAAAAGTGAAAACCTCTATTAATCAATCTTTATGCATGAAAGAAGGAAATCAATCTACTAGGTAGAGACCCACTAAAACGCTTCCACTCAACCTTCAGTACACTAGGAATATCTAAAGTAACTTTCTGGAATAACAATCCAGGACTGAATGGTGAGGAGAATCCAAATCCATATTTAGAATGTTGTCTAAATCTACCATGTCAAGAATGATGAAGTTTACCCAAGTTTCATGGAACACACCAGAAATAATATAGTATAGTAAACATAATCCACCACTAAAAAATCTCCTACGAGGATAGAAATATGCAAATGAAAAGGTTGAGTATCACTCATCATATCAAATCCAATAGTAAAATATGTCGGTACATAGGAATATTTAGATCCAAGATCAAATAATACTAATGTAAGCTGATGTCGCACTGAAATAGTACCTGTGATAATTGCATCTAAGGCTTCTACTTCATGTATACCTATGAAAGCATAGTAATGTGCTGTATCACTACAAAATAAAGCACCACCTCAAACAATACACTATAGAACAATTACCATATTGTCATCTCTACTAAAACTCCAACTAACTCTTCCTTTCTATGATCTACCTTGACCTCTAGCTAGAGGTAATGGTGCAATAGATGGATACTAAGAAATGGGATGGAACCCTCCCTAACCTCGCAACGGATAGAATTTTATCATATATCCTAGATTTTAACAATAATATTAAGACCTAAGAGTCTCAAGTATCTAAATAGGACCAAAAGAGCCTGAATGGACACCATAACCTAATTGTCTCTACTTAAAGCTCTAGGCAGACTAACCTCAACCAGAAGAAATCTGATAACACCTAAAAATATGTAGGGATTTAAGAATGGGTCACTAACGATGAAATAAACAACCCCTTCTAAATGAAACCTGTCTCTTGATGATGTACTCAATAATTAGCCTGAAGTTTGGGACCTCTTATCACTCATGTACCCAAACTCCTCTCTCTCTATTAACTAAGCTTCCTTGGCCTCCCCAAACTCCTCTCTCACTATTAACTCAGCTTCCTTGGCCTCCCCAACTATTTCTAAAAATAATGCACCATTATAGTAAAATCTGAACACAACCATACAAAGTGTGTATGTTAACCTATGAAAAAACCCAGAAATTGTCTCGGTGGGATTGGTGATAGGTGAACAAACATATGTAGATAAGGCACATACATAAGTCTCACTCTTTGTCACTATCATGTCTCCCTAAATCAAACTCTCAAATTGACATCTATTTTCCTTTATCAATGTCCAAGGAATGTATCTATTAAAAAAGGCCTACACAAACTTATTACAAACAATAGGTGGTGCCTAGCTAGTTTGTAATAGGGTTATTCCTAACACATCAGTCAACAAAACTGTAAGGAGTTATAAAGTACCAGTGTGAGTCTACCAACCTTGCACACTAAAATAGCTCCCCACAACTAATAGGAACTCAAAAGCCTCATCATCTCCAACGCCATAAACCTATGAGGGATCTATCTTTTTTATCTTTTTATAGCAACACTGCTTGTTTTATGAAATAGGTGTCCTACGTACTATTAGGATCCAACATCTAGTATTGGGAACACGTAATCTTTAAGAGCTAATATTGGATATCCTATCAGAATTTGAGGCTGCTATAGGGCCCGAGCCCCTAATCTAACCTATGGACCCAGGTTTGTACTTGTCTCACCCCACTCTACCTCAAAGTATCCAAAAGACCCAACACTCAAAGTTGAGTACCTAAAGAAACAATGAAGAAATAGTCTCAAAGGTTTCCTATTAGTTGACACCATGAATCTCAGGCTCAGGAGATACTTCCTAATCGTGGCCCCTAAAAGGAGAGGTACCTTTGGAACTTCCTACGCCCAATCCTCTAGCTCGTCCATAGCCCTTAGTCGGTGTGTCCTTCGCTGGAGAAGAGATGACTTGATTTCTCACTACAAACTTTTTAGTAGCCATCTATTGATAAAATAAACTATGTCATAATACTTAAAAGGAAAAACACATGATAAGGGTGAAACAATAAAGAGAATAGGTCCATGTACCTTCGGTGGTTTCTGAACTAGTATTAGCTCAATCCTAGTCTCTGCAGGTCTAACTATTGAAGTAGATCTAGCTGGAGTACTATCACTGACACACGCTAGATCTCAGCCATTGCGCCTCTTGGCTGCTTCTCCCACTGGAGTTGGAATAGGTGCAACACCCTTTCTTCTATGAAAAATCATGTATATTCCATTTATGGAAGAATCTTAAAGTAAATGAGATTTTCTAAAAATCAACTACATATATGCTCAATTAAAAGTAAAAAGAGAAGGAATTTCCAAATTATGTCCTTGTAGCCTCTCAAAGATAAGATACAGATGTCTCCGCACTTGATCCATGAGACTCTAGTAGAAACTAGCTCATGTATCCAGGATATTAATGTACCTAGGGAACTGATACTAATTTCTCATGACCCAATTTCATAGGTCATAAGGGAACCTAAATCCCACCATAGGAGAACCACACAACAAGCACTCAATGTAAGAATAATAAACTAATGCTGAAGATAAAGCTTAAACAAGGGACAAGAATAAGTAGAAATCTATCATAAGTAAAAAACAACCCCAAAACGAATATCTAAATCCATGAGCCGCTAAAATAGGAGCATAATTTCTAAAATAGAAATATGATAGTTGTTTCAGAAACAACAATGAACATGTCTAATGAAAAGAAAGCTAAAAGTCAATTCTTGATGCTAGGATCTATCCTCTACCTCAACAGCAGAATAATGACTTGAACAAGAATAAGCATTGGCCACGTGTCCTTTGAGCGGCACTAAAAAGATTAAGAAATATAGTGTGAGTACCAAAAAATAATAGGTACCTAGTATGTTAGGCCGACTAGGAGAATATAATAAATAGGAGCAATAACGTAATGTCCCGCTCAGTCATTTCCTTGCCTTTCTTATTTTCTAGGTACTTTTAGTCATTTGGCAGATTCCACAAATCTTTTATGACTTGTCGGGACTAGTAGCTCGGTGCCCTATTGACTCATTTGCCCGTTATCTTAGTTTACCATTTTTAAAGTTTCATTTTTGAAACAATGAAACTCGAGAGAAAAATAGTAGTAAATGCACTCGAAATCAAATTTCGACAATTCTACTAGCTATGAAATATTGACTTTTTAATTCCATGTCTTGGGCTCTTTGTTTTAAGTTAGATTGTGTAGTAGAGTTTTTTACCCAAAACATTGTGGTTGGGCTGTAGGAAGGTTGGTCTATTTTCCTTCTTGGGCCTGGTCCACAAAGCATCATGAACAAGGACCCAACAATAAATATATATGTATAAACTATGTGCTTGAAACTTTAAGATCTTTTTCCCAATCTTTTTGTTTTTTGCTTTTCTCTGTCCAACCTACTATTGAGTCCCTAAACTCAATAAAATTGAAAGGAAGTCCATCACTAAGCTCACCATTGTCTTTCATTTTGTTAGTAAGTTTTCTACTTTGTTTCCCATAGAAATGGTAGCCGTTCACCATTGTTAGGAACTTGGCTGAGTATAGCTGTCGTTCCTTAGCAAGACTTGTTTGAGTTTAATTGTTGTATGTGTAATTTCCTGTGGTTATGGATCAATGCATGAGTTCCATCATACATCTTGTATCTTTAATTTCAATTGGTTATTGTTCAACCCATGAGTTCTTGCCTGCAGTTCTTTAATCATTATTTTCCAGTTGGTTATAGATCAATGCATGAGTTATAGCTTGCAACTATTTATCTTTAATTTCGAATTGGTTATAGTTCAATTCACGAGTTCTCGTTTGTAGTTGTTTAATAATCATTTCCAGTTAATTATGGTTAATTCATTAGTTCTAGCATGCAGATGTTTCATAAATATTTTATAGATATTTAACGTTTCAATACATGAGTTCAAGCATCTGTTTTCCAAGATTGGTTTATAGATGTTTTAACCCTTTTCCCAGATTGGCTTATAGATGTTCTATCCTTTTTCCTAGATTGTTTTATATGTGTTTTTTCTTTAGTTCCCATTTGGATTATGTGCAATTCCTTATTTCTAGTTGGTTATTATATTAAGATGTGTTTCTCCAAAAAAAGCATTTTTTCTCCATTTTTGACCCTCAGAGTTTTCTGCTAGGTTGTTGCAGAACCCAAACATCCCCAGTGCCCCGAGGTCTCCTTGACGATGTCTTCTTGGCAAGGTCACCTTGTCAAGGACGCCATAGAAAAGTTATGCCAGCACCTCAAGGTCGCCTGGACGAGCTCGTCTTGGCAAGGTAACTTTGGCTAGGATTCCCTAGCAAAGTTATGCTAGCACCCCGAGTCACCTTGATGAGGTCGTCGTGGTGAGGTCACCTTGGAAAAGTTACACCAGTGGCCCGAGGTCTCTTTGACGAGGTCGTTTTTCAAGGATACACCTTGGAGAGGCCTCCTTGGAAAAGTTAAGCCAGCTCCCCAAGGTCGCCTTGAAGAGGTCACCGTGGAGAGGTCACCTCAGCAAGGTTCACAAGTCGTTCTTAGTTTAGACTTCAAAAGACTACTTACGCCCCTTGTTCTCTCCATAGATGGTGAGGTCACCTCAACAATTTCACCTTAGTGAGGACTACACCTATGGCTCCTACCCTCTAAATAAGGCTTCACCCTTTTATTTTAGCTTGTAGCCCTTACATTCTCAATCTCTCCTTGAGCTTATTTTTTGGACCATGAGTCCCCTGAGCTGAGGGATATGCGCCAATGGTTTTGTTGTATTTCCAAGCTACAGGCCCCACTTCCCAACTATCATGACCTTAATGGTACTTTATGATAAATACGTGACATTTTGCATTCTAGAGCATTTTGGAAGTTTCCCCAAGTCATCATTCATGACTTGCTGGGAATGCCAGTTCGAATCCCCGGCGACTTGATCAATAAATATCTCAAATTCCCTATTTTAGAGACTAAAACTAAGTACTCGTTGACCAAAGTCCACTTTCCTTCAAGAAGTGTTTGAAATTAAATTTCGACAGTTCTGTTAGCACCGGAATACCAATCAAAGTCAAGAATGCAAATTTGTGGAATTTAGATAAGTTTAAGCCTAAAAGTGGAGCTTGAGTGTAATTAGATGTTCAGAGAGTTGGATTTGAATTTTGATACTTCTAGCAGCTCTGAAATGATGAATTTAGGCTAGGTGAGTTTTGGCTTAATTTTCGTGCTTACCGTTGTAATTTCGAGGTATTGGCAGAAAGATGCATTTTTGGCGCTTTTGGTTTAAGGTGTCATTTTGAGTAAACGAAGTTGGAATTAAATTTCATCAAATCTATTGAGTTCAAAATGTCATTTGCATTTAACCTATTTGGTTTGTAAAAATGGGGCTCCGTATGATCCCCTAACCATCTAGTACGAAATCTGAAATGTTGCAGCTAGAACCTCCAACTGATGAAGGATTCCTTAATCACGATCTTGACCATTGAGGCACGTTGCAATGACCAATTTCCTTCCTTATGCCCGATCACGTCACTCCAGACTGATCGTGATGGCTTCCCAGAATTTCTTCTTCGCAGTAGCGGACTCATCATACGATGAGTAAAATTATCATGCATCACGTCTGACTGGCAATTTTATTTAAGTCCCAGCCGCAGCCCCTTTAGGTTTTACTCATCCTAAATTGCTCTTCTCCTCCGTTCCTAAGCAAAAAACCTTCCCAAACCCCATTCTATGGCCAAGGAAGCTGTTATCAACATTCTTCAAAGATTCTACATGGATTAATTCTTCGTTATTACTATATACATTGCTCCTAGGATCATTAACTCATAAAAATTCGACTGTTTTTGCCCCAAACTCAAACCAAATATAAGGAGGAAATTTCCATACTTCCACAATTGAATCTGAAATGAGCCCGGACATATGGGGAAGAAAACTAATAACCCTACTAGACCAAAATCAATATTCTAGAGCTGATAGAATCGTCGAAATTCTGATTTGATGCTCTGATCAACAAAAGACCACCTAGGATCGAAAATAATCTTTGACTTAATTGAAATTCCACAAAATAGCTCAAACTCAAAACGGAAACCCAAAGAGACAAACTCAAAGTGTATCTAGACCAAACTTCGCAATCTAGAGCTAATGAAACTGTCAAAATTTGATTCTTAGCATGTTTACTACAAATTTACTCTCGAATTCCACCTTTTTAAAATAGAAACTTCAAAATGGGAAAACTGATAATAGGTAAATGAGCTACTACGACACTGAATTACAGGTTCCAACAATTCATAAATGAGTTGGGAAACTACCGCACGGGTCTAAGCACTGAAAAAGGCAGAAAGCAAGAAAATAACCAAATGGGTCATTATAACATCCACCACTAAACAGGACTTTCATCCTCTAATGTTAAAGAAGGAAAGTACCTGATGAATCGAACTGGTTTGGGTGTATCCCTTTCAAGACCTTAGGCAATGCAACCAATAGATAACCCGTATATGTGAGACCTTCATAACTGGAACTCCCCTAAGCCCTAGAAAACCACTTCAAAAAAGTTTGCTCGCAAAACTCTTAGGCCAGCACACCCTAAAATAACCAACATCCGAAAAACACCCCCCCTTGGCGAACCACAGAACAAACAGAGGTCGACGTGAAACCACACGTACAAGCTATGAAAAATTACTAGAAGTCATGAAATTAAAAAAAACTCCCAATGGAAAATTTAAGAACATTACCCATGCGATCCACCACTAAATAGAGCTCAAATACCTACCTAAATTACAACAACCATCAACCCTCGAACTCCCAACTCCAGAAGGAAAAAAGACACAGAAGGAAAGGAGAAGAAAATAAAATAGTAAAGAAATATGGAATACAAGGTCCAGGGAATGCCTTAGGGGAAACTCAATATCTAGACTCACGAGAAAAAATAAAACCCAAACCAGTGAGTGCTCAAGAGGTCCCACCGTCCCTCACGCAAGATATACCAAGTATTTCTAATGAAATAGCTATCGAGAATAACCCAGACCTGTATAATAAGCAAGAAGATTAGCCTTCTACACAGAAAAACACAATCGAGCAAAAGACCTACAGGACTCCCTCATATCGACCTATATTTCTTGACTTATATGAGAACGTGCAAAGCCCAACACTCTATACACCACTAGGGTTGGGCCCACAGGCATAATAATACATAACCATAGGTAATAAGTCATGGGGCATATAATAGATAAAAATAAGAAATAAAGTAAATCATAATCCAGAAAGGGATCAAACCCAAAATCTACAACTGAAGCACATACTAAGAACATAATCATCACCCTTTGAGGCTCCCGCCTCGGCCCCATCTTAGAGAGCAAACAACTACTGACGAGCCCTACCCTGCCAGTGCCCAGCTCTATCTCGCTGACCTATACCTCTAGCTCCCTTGCCACCTCTGACCGTGGTGCTTCCTTAAATGGATATGCTTGAAGTTGTCCCGTATGGCCCCACATCCTGGGCAATAACTGGAAAAAATAGACCAATTCTCCATACTCATAGAAACCCCTATGGAACGATACATGAAACACTTGGGCCATTCTCTATAATAGTGAACTACCTCTCCTCTCTTTAAACAGTTTCCCTCAACTTAGGACTAACCACTGGACCCCTCAACATGCCTCCGCTAACCTAAATATGGGCCCCTAGATGGCTGACTACTCAACTCACTACCTGAGGCTTGATGCCACTGGCTAGTCTAAATCTTCCTGCTAATCACGAATCTTAGATCTGGACCCCTAAAAATTTCCCAAACAGTACACATCTTCTCGCTACCCTCTTGGGCCTAGCGGGCCAAAGCTTCTATGCTGCGAGCATGGTCCGCAACACCAAAAATAACTTCTATAGAACTAATAACCACTTGAATGGAATTTGCAGGTCCAATCTCAAACCATAAGAAAAGAATCAAATCTGCTCATTCTGTTCAGGAAATAGGTCCCCAACATACCTAGATAAATTAAGGAAACAAGCCTCATTCTTTGATACCATCATAGACCCCTGATGCAACCCTACAAATAAGGCTCGTAATGACTCACGAGCTCTCCTTAGCACAAACTGTGTTATGAAGGCCTCCCCAAATGGTCCCTAAGTCAGTGGGCCCGACCCTGGTGTCCTTGTACACTTGCCACCATAGACAAGTTGCACCCTCTAAAATATATGAAGAAAAATAGGCCCCATGAGTGTCCAAAAGCTCCAGGGTCCTCAGACGCTCCTCACATAAGTTAATAAACTCATGAAACTCCCATTCCACTGCCCCTAAGAACCTATCCTGCACTATATAGAGAAAGTGATCAAGTATCTTCCTCACCTCATGTGATGGAAGGGGTCTGACATCAGTCTGTTGGGGAAATACCTATGCTGGAATGGGCTGTGGTGCAACTTGAGGAGTTGGTTGAAATTGGTAGCTGGAAGAACCCAGGTATGTTGAGCACCCTATGCTTCCCCCTAAGTTGAACTCTGTTGAACATATGATGGTACACAACCAAAAAACATAAGCATCTGTTAGTTGTTGTACTGTGAAAAATCTAAGGCGGTGTAAACTGCTGTTGAGGCACTGTAGTGGCCAGCTAAACTGGTGGTAGATCAATAGAAACAGTAGTATAAGGCATGGATGACAAAGTTGTCCAAATAGGCTGAGTACCTACTGTCATCCCATTTCTACCCTAGGTTGGGTCTCATGAGATCTGAATAAAGATCTCTATCAACTGAAGAACCTCGTGTGTGCATCATCCGTTAAAAGAGAAAATTCAAATATTAACATTCAAAAACTAACACAAGTACCACATATGAGAAGAATTAAGAAAATTTTCATTTGTATAGCACCTTGTAGCCTCCCAAAGATAGGATACGAATGTCTCTACACCAATTAGTAGGACTTTACCAATACTTTCTCTATTTTTACAAAAGTCTAGGTTACCTATGCTCCGATACCACTCTGTCATAAGCTAAAACTCATATTGTGATGGCATTTACCATCCTCCAATAGACAAGCCCTAACCCCTCAGCCCGGAGTTACATGAAATGGGTCGATAATGAATAACTAGCATTAAATACAACAGTACAGGACAGAATGAAAGAAATATATAAAACAAGATGGTTGTGGCATACATATAAGTATAATAATATCTCCATTCCATTAGTCATTAAATCAAGAAAACTTCCAGTTTTAATTAGTGATCTTGTGAATATAAAGCTAACAAAGCCAGGGACACACATGATCTCAACTACCTAATTCCATGATGTATAATTCATGACACAGGTCAATTCAAGAAAATAGAGAACACAGGTGAAGCCTGGAAAGGCCAGAAGCTACCAGCTAAGCACAAAACTCACCCAAGTAACTATAAAATATCCTTGCATCATCAATAT
>JBDJHY010184704.1:0-11998 GCA_039654485.1 Withania somnifera
AAATCCACCTCTAACTCTCAAGTAGTCACCCTATCTCGAGTGTTGAGTATTATAAGGAATGGGATTCACAAGTTCTTGCTTTTATTTCTTCTTACTAGTCCCTCTTATTCTTTCTCAAGTAATGATAGAACAAAGTGCTTAGGGTTTGCAACCCCCAAACTAGCATGCAAACGGGAAGAAAATAAAATATCCATTACCAAAAGTTGAGATTAGAAGTGAAAGAATCACATCCGAGCACACCTAGGTTCCCTCTAATGCACACCCCTAAGAGATAGAAAATTAGCTTCTTATGTCATAGAGTGAAGAATAAATACTACCCCTGTTGTCGATCTCTTACTCAACCATTAATGCTCAACAACACAAGATGGAACACAATCAATGCAAAGAGTGAAATGAAATTAATTACCACAATGTTTACAAGACTAGCGTTTCTCCTTTTTCTTTTATTTTTTTCTTTCCAAAACCAGCTACCCCCCTTCAGACAAAAAAAACAAAATTTATATGCCTTACAAATTATCACATTTGAAAACATCCTTTTTCATCTCATTGCACGTTGTGCGAGTCGCACAATCCATTATGCGGTCCTACAATTGAAAGTGTGATTCTCACAATATAAATGCACAATTGGTCAGAGAAATGTGCAGCTCAATTGTGCGGTTCCCCTAGGGATTGTGCGATCACACAATTGAACCGCACAATAAGTAAGTTTGTTGTACAGTTAAATTATACGGTTTCCTCCAAATTGTGCAGTCCCTTTTCCAATTGTGTAGTTTGCATAGTGTCATCAGTGGCTCGATCTTTCTCTTGATGGCACTGAGTCCTTAAGGAGGTCATGTTTTCTCACTTTTTTACACGCTTGTTTCCTTATTTTCTTTGTATCCTTGCACTTTTGTTATTTCCTGCGAATTTCATATTTAAGCAACTCGTTAGATATAAAATTTACCATAATCATGCTTTTAGGGACAATATTGTGTGATTAAAGGCAAGATAAGATGGTATTCCACCAGCTCAGGAAACCCCCAATCTAAAACTGTTGTTTGTCGTAAAACAATGATATTGAATGCTTGAACTAGATAGACACGCATGAATCGAGGGGACTTATTTACTACGAACTTTTTTGTTGTGAGATCGTGATTACCTAAATATCATTAAGGGAAGGAACCTTTAGTTGGAAAAAGAGGGGTACAGCTCGTCCGTAACTCAATCTACCTCCCATACCTCAACCACTCAAACTCCTCTCTTCTAATTTGCTCTACCATCGTTTTGTCATTTTCATTCAAGTTCGATGGTTGAGCTGGTTGTCAAGCTACTTTTAAGGGGCCAAAGTGCCACTCACAAGTAAATAGAGCATCCCCTAGTTGATGAGTTTTCAATCTAATAGTGGCGGCACATGGGGGAAATAATACAACTAACAATCACTCTTATAAAGAAGTTCTCTTACCCCACGTCGGACTATAGGCTTGCTAGATTTGTACATCTCCACTAATGTGCTTCGGGTGGGTTTCAAATCTTTTAGGACTTGATGCGTGTTTTAGGTATGTGTGCTCAATGTGATTCAAATTCTAATGAAAATTGCTAGAGTGAAAGTGTAAGGGTGAATGTATGTGCAAATGGGGTTAAAAGGTTAAAACAAAAAAGTAACTGCCAAGGGCAATTAATGGGGGTAACTGCACAAGCTAGAAGTGGGAGCTGGTCGGGTCAGCTTCAATGGGACGACCTTTGATTACCTAGGTGATTTTTGTGCAAATCGCATAATTGACTGTACAATTGCATAGTCAATTGTGCAAATCGTACAATATTATCTTTGAATTACACTACTTTCTGGTTGATTGTACGATTCGCATATCCATTTGTGAGGTTCGCACAGTTTGATGTGGAATCACACAATTGATCCTTAGGTTACTAGAACATTATGCCAATCACACAATTGACTGTGTGACCACACAATCGATTGTGCGAATCACACAATTTTCTTTTTGAATCACACAACTTTTCTGGTTGATTATGTGATTCGTACACTGAATTGTGTGATCGCACAATGCATTATACGATTTGCACAATTGCTGCCTTCTCCCCTTCCAACTTCAGTCATGCTTTTCTCTTCTATCGGGGATCCTACCAATGCACTTGTGCTCTGTCAAAAGACAATTGTAAGGTTAAAATAAAAGTATAGAAAACAAAAACACTTGGGTTGCCTCCTAAGAAGTGCCTTAGTTAATGTCGGGGCACGACGTGGATATGGGTCTCTAAGCTTCATTGAGGTAGATGACCTCAATTCTCTTTACTTCATCTTCATGGCCGAACTAATGCTTCAACTATTGTCCATTCACCTTGAATGTTTCTCTATCTTTGCCAGCTAACTCAATGGCTCCATGTGCATTTACTTATGTCACGTTGACGGGGCCCGACTAGTTAAACTTAAGCATACCCAGAAATAGCCTGAATCTTGAGTTGAACAAGAGCACCAAGTCACCTACTTTGAAATCCCCCTGCAAATTCTTAGCGCCATGCCATCTTTTTATGTGATCTTTATAGAGGCTTGCACTTTCGTAGGTTTTCAGATGAAACTCATCAAGTTCATGGAGCTGGTTGACCCTTGATCTAGTGGCTACCTCCGAATCGAGGTTCAATCTCTTCAGTTCCCACAGAGCTTTATATTCAAGTTCTACTAGCAAGTGACATGCCTTCCCAAAGTCTAGCTGATGGGGCAACATGCCAATTTGAGATTTAAATGTTGTCCTATATGCCCAAAGGGAATCATCAAGCTTTACTACTCAGTCAGTTCAGTTGGTGTTCACTATCTTTGCTAGGATGCTTTTGATTTCTCTATTTGAGATTTTAGCTTGGCCACTCATTTTTGGGTGGTATAGGGTTGCTACCCGATGTTTGACCCCATATTTTGTGAGCAGTCCATTGAAGAGGTGATTACAAAAGTAAGCCTCTCTGTCACTGATGATTGCTCGAGGTTTTCCAAACAAGTGAAGAAATGTTTTTTGATGAAGTGAGTCACACTTCTGCTTTCATTATTTGGTAGGGTAATTGCTTCGAACCACTTTGCAACGTAGTCCACCACCACTAGAATGTATCAATGGCCATATGAGCTCACAAACGGGTCCATAAAACAATGCCCAACAAATCAAACAACTTTATTTCCACAATTAGTAACAATGGCAATTCATGTTTCCTGGAGATTCCCCCTTGACTTTGGCATTGGTCATAACTTTTCACAAAATTATGGGCATCATGATACAACCTTGGCCAATAATAGCCCCATTTGAGCACATTCGCTGCAGTTCGCGCACTGTTATGATGCCCCCCATTGGTGATGCATGGCATGCTTCCAAAATTGGTATAATTTCACTTTTTGACACACACCTTCAAATCACACTATCGACAAAAGCTTTGAACAAGTATGGGTCATCCTAGAAATAACTTTTTACCTCATGAAAGAACCTTTTGCACTGATGATAGGTTAGACCATTTGGCAAGGCACCAAAAGCAAGATAGTTCGCTAAGTCGACATAACATAGACTCATATCCTCTCGCAATACCATAATGTGCTCATCTAGGAATGCCTCAGCAATTGGTGCCTCTTTCTCCATATACTCTCCTCCTTCAAGTTGTGATAGATGATCTGCCACTTGATTTTCGCATCCCCTACGATCTCTAACCATAAAAATTCTTGCAAAAAAAGTAACTAGAAAATTAATCGTGGTTTGGCATCCTTTTTTTTTTCATGAGATAGCGAAGGGCGGCATGACAGTGTGTACTATGACCTTGGTGCCCAAAAGGTAGGCCCTCAACTTTTTGAATGCATCAACTACGGCCAAGAGCTCTTGCTCCATAACCAAATAGTTTTTCTATTCTGTGTTCAGCATTTTTCTTGCATAATACATTGGGTGAAATAGCCTATTCCTTATTTGGCACAGAACAGCCCCAAGTGCCACCCCAGTTGCGTCACACATCAACTTAAAGAGTTGTGACCAATCGGGCGCAATAATTATGGGGGCGGTGGTTAACTTCAGCTTTATGAACTCAAAAGCCTTCAAAAAATATTCACTTAGGAAAAACATGACAAACTTCTCAAAAAGGTTGCACAAGAGATATGCAATTATTGAGAAGTACTTCACAAACCGCCGGTAAAAACCTGCATGCCTAAGAAAACTACGCACCCCATTGACAAACGTGGGGGTGGTAGCTTTGCAATCACTTCAATATTTACTTTGTCCACCTAAATTCCTTCCTTTGATATTTTGTGTCACAAGACAATTCCCTCTTTCACCATAAAATGACACCTTTCGCAGTTCAATGCAAGGTTGGTTTCTTCACATCATTTTAATACCAAATCCAAGTGTTTCAAGCATTGATCAATTGAATCCCCTACCATGGAGAAGTCATCCATGAATATTTGATGGATTCTTCCACCATATCTGAGAATATTGCCAAAATGCATCTTTGAAATGTAGCTGGGGCATTGCAAAGACCAAAAGGCATTCTTTTAAAAGCAAAGGTGCCATATGGACAGGTGAATGTTGTCTTTTCTTGATCTTCTGGAGCTATAGAGATTTGTTTGTAGCTAGAATATCCATTGAGGAAGAAATAGTATTCCTTCCCTGCTAGATGATCTAGCATTTGATCCATGAAAGGCATATGAAAATGATCCTTGTTGGTGCATGCATTCAACTTTTAATAGTCCATACACACCTGCTAGCCCATCACGGGTCTCGTTGTAATTAGTTCTTCATTGGAATTTGCCACAACTGTGATCCCTCCTTTTTTTGGTACACATTACACTGGACTGACCCATTTGCTATTTGAGATTGGATAGACAACCCCCACATCCAACCATTTAATGATTTTCTTCTTGACCACTTCTTGCATCAACAGGTTGACTCATCATTGGTGCTCAATGGAAGGTGAGCATCCCTCTTCAAGTTGAATTTTATGAGTGTATATTCTTGGTAGTATACCAATAATATCCGCAATAGACCATATAATTGACAAATATGTTTGTTCAAAATTGAAAGAAGTGCTTCCACCTGATGGATGGCTAACTTGGCAGACACTATCATCGAAAGAGATCCATGTTCACCTATGAACACATATTGCAAATGCGGTGGCAGCGGCTTCATTTCCAACACTGGCGGCTCCAGAATGGATGGTTTGGATGGTGGAGAATCTCTATTTTTCAAGTCAAGGTCTATATTTTTTGGATTTCCAGAGTATGATCCCCTCCCCATTAGAGCTGCCACTATCTCATCAAAATCACCAATACCCGTGCTCTTGCAATTACACAACACGGCAGACAGGCTTTCCCCATAAATTTCTATTTCTATTGAGTATGACTCTGCTACATCAATATAATCTACCACTGATATCATGTGTCAATCATTAGGTTGTTTCATTAATTTGCACACATCAAATGTTACCTCTTCATCATTCACTCTGAATTTTAATTCTCCATACTGAACATCTATTAATGCACTTTTAGTACAAGGAAAGTTCGATTGAGAATGATTGGGACCTCAAAATCCACTTTGCAATCAAGGATGAAAAAATATGATGGGAAAATAAACTAGTCAACTTTTACCAATACATCATAAAGGATTCCAACTATTCTCTTTATAGATCGGTCGGCCATCAATAATCTCATGGTAATGGGTATGGGTGTTCCCAATCCTAGATTATTGAGTATTTACAGTGGTATCAAGTTAATGCTTCTTCCCAACTCACACAAGGCTTTGAAAAACTCGTAAAGCCCAATGGTACATGGTATATTAAACGTCCCCGGGTCTTCTTTTATTACAACCCCTCTGCTGGACATTATCACACTGTAACTGTGTGAAACTTTGGCTATTTCAAGTTCCAAGCTTCTTTTCTTGGTGACCAAGTCATTTATGAATTTTGCATACCCCGACATTTTCAACAGTGTGTCAATAAGGGGGATGTTGATCGACAATCCTTTGAACATTGTTAAGAATTTGTTGAATTGTGCATCCTCCATTCTTTTTCTGAGCCTTTGAGGGAATGGAGGTGGCACCCTAGGTGCTACCATTTGGGTGTACATTTTTTATTTATCTTTAAGATCATCACTACTTTCTGGGTTTCGTCCCCCGATGATATCTGAAGTGATAATATTTTTTGGTTCTTGTCTGAATTGATGCTTTTTGTGCTAGCAGGTGTCATTTCTTTTTCACCTTGTTTTTTTTTTTCTCATCCATATTCCCCTTTCCTTCAACAATCTTTTCACTCCTAGTAATAATATCCATGCAATACATATTATCATTTTTTGGGTTAGCAACCGTGTCACTCGGGAGGGTCCCTTTTTGCCTTTGGTTCAAGGATGCAGAAATGTGGTTCATTAGGTTCTCAAGATGTTTGATAGATGCAGAGTTTGAAGCTACTGTTTGTCCCATTTCCTTGATACCCTTTTCTGTGGTCTTAAATCTTTTTAAAATCCTTGCTAACATTTCTTCAGCTTTGAAATTGATGGGGTCACTAGCGGATGCATAGTGGGGTCCCTGATCCCGATTGTTAGGAGGAACATATTTGGTGTATCTTTGATCCCTCCAACCATCATTTTGATCCTTCCATTGACCATTTAAATCTCTCCACTGACCTCCACGATCACTCTCTTTCCATTGGTCTCTATCATGGTTAACGTTCCAACCTTGATTCCCATACCCTGGTTTGGGTCTGGAACCCCCCGCTTGAGAAACCATAAAATAAACATCTTCCTCACAACCCAATTCACTACCTTCTTTATGATATTTACTAGGTCCATTGTATGAGGCAACTGCTTTTTACATTCTTCAATCTTGTGCCCATCACATGCTTGGTGAGGAGGTCTACTTGTGTGATCAATTTTTCCATGCTTTCTTCCCTCTCTTCTTCCTTTCACCCTAGCTCATTAGAGTTAGCGGAGGGAGACCCCACAGAAACCTCTGCTTCTCTAGTGTTCCAAGCTCGGTTGGTTTTGGTCATCCTTTCAAGTAGACCCAGTGTAACGTCGAATGATTAGTCCATTAATGAACCTCCTGCTAGGTTTTTTGCAATGGCTTTGTTAGTGGAATTTAGAGCTTGGTAGAAAGTTTGCAATAGGACCTCATTGGAAAACCCATGAGAAGGGACCTGGTTCAATAAATTTTTGTACCTCATCCATACTTCATGTAATTTGTCCCCTCCTTGCTGACGAAAAGTCATCAATTCATTATGAAGTTGTAACATCTTTGCATGTGGGAAGAATCTTTCCAAGAAGGATTTTGTTAGTTCACTCCAAGAGGTAATTCACCCCTCCTGCAACTCTTCTAACTATATGGTGGCTTCCCCGGTAATTGAGAATGGGAAAAGTCTGAGTAGAATGGACTCCTGAGATATGTTGGCAATTGTATATGGTTGGAAGACTTCAACAATATTTTTCAAGTGACATGTAGGATGCTCATATGGTTTCCCACCAAATGTTCCCTTCATTTGTAACAAATGCAACATGGTGCTGGTGATTTGAAAGGCAGTACTGCCTTCTTGTGGGGGCAAGCAGATGGTACCTTCAGTGTGGAAAAGAATGATGCCATCATCATCAATGTAGCCTAGATACGAGGCTTCACTTCCTTGATTATCGTCGTTCATTTCTAAGCCTGCAATGGACAAAAACAACAAATAACAGTAACTTGTAAAAAGTGCAAAACAAGAATGAATCTAAACACTAGAATTTTGGAATTCTAATATTCTATTCTCCGGCAACGATGCCATTTTTTATGACGCTCAGTTGCACCTCCCATTTTAGAGGTGACACAATCATTATACGTAAAGTTATCCAACTATGAGTCAGGGTCGAATCCATGGAGAATAGAGTTATAGATTTAACCTACAAGTGTATAGAGTCATTCTTATTTTCCCAGTTCACACCTCTTTGTGTATTTACAAAATCTAAATAAAAACAAAAAAATGGGGGGGGGAGAAGTTTTCATCATCAAGAATGGTTCAGCTACTTCCAATTCACGAACTCTAAAAGTATAATAGATGTTAGTTTAGTTGTAATGAATACAAGGTAGAACACTTTCAGGGGTGTGCTACGATGGGACCAAGATGTGCGTCGAATATTCTTTATTGGCTTCTTCTTCAACAAGGGTCATGGATAGATGAGGCATAAACTATAGTTAAATTCTTTCAAACTACAACCCTGCTATACGAGAGTTCTCTCAAACCACAATGTATGCTTTTTAGAAAATCCACCTCTAACTCTTAAGTAGTCACCCTATATCTAGTGCTGACTCTTACAAGGAATGAGTTTCACAAGTTCTTGCTTTTATTTCTTCTTGCTAGTCCCTCTCATTCTTTCTGAAGTAATGATAGAAACAAAGTTCTTAGGGTTTGCAACCCCCAAACTAACATGCAAACGGGAAAAATAAAATATCTATTACCAAAAGTTGAGATTATAAGCTAAAGAATCATATCTAAGCAAACCTAGATTCCCTCTAATCCACACCTTAAGAGATAGAAAATTAGCTACTCATGCCATCAAATGAACAGTAAATACCCCTGTTTTCGATCTCTTTCTCAACCATTAATGCTCAACAACTCAAGATGAAACACAATCAATGCAAGGAGTGAAATGAAATTAATTACCACAATGTTTACAAGACTAGAGTTTCTCCTTTTCCTTTTTGTTTTTCTTTCCAAAACCAGCTACCCCCCTTCAGATAAGAAAATAACATTTTTATGGCTAACAAATTATAACATTTGAAAAAACCCTTATTCCCCTCGTTGCTCGTTGTGTGACTCGCACAATTGAAAGTGTGATTCACACAATTGAACCATATATTTGGTCAAAGAAATGTATCTCAATTGTACAGTTCCCCTGGGGATTGTGCGATCGCACAATCCCTTGTGTTATTCATACAATTATACTGCACAACCAGTCAGTGTGTTGTGCGGTTAAATTTTATGGTTTCCTCCAAATTGTACGGTCCCATTTCCAATTGTCCAGTTCGCACAGTGTCATCATTGGCTCAATTTTTCTCTTGATGGCACTGGGTCCTTAAGGAGGACATGTTTTCTCACTCTTTTGCGCACTTGTTTCCTTATTTGCTTCGAATCCTTGTGGTTTTATTTTTCCTGAAAATTTCACATTTAAGCAACATGTTAGATCTAAAATTTACCATAATCATGCTTTTAGGGACAATATTGTGTGATTAAAGGCAAGATAAGCTGGTATTCTACTAGCTCAATCAACGGATAATGATATAAATTAATAAATCAAAATATTCTAGTATAATAATAATATAAGTAATGACCTTTTAACTGTTTTAGAATTGTCTTGTATCGAGCACTCGATAATACTATTTTTTACTTGTTTTAACCCACGCTTTACACCCTGGCATCAAAAATTATCATTTGACTAATTATTTCTGGGACATGAGGCTGACTGCGTTAGACAATGAGTACAACCGCTTACACTTGAGCCCGTCATCATATGACATTGACTACAGGTTTTCAAAACTATCACACACACTGTTTGGAGGATTATTGATATAGTTCCCTTGAGGAATTCCCTGATACTATGATATCTAAGGGGGTTGAACACCATGACTTTCTGATGTTACGGCTTACTGAGACTATTGATATGAGGCATAAAATGCCTGATTTTTATACCCTTTTAGGCTTATTGTATGGGATATGAAAGTATGATGATGTTAGAGATTATATATGAAAGTATGATGATGTTAGAGTTGCTTCGATAGCTTGAACTCATACAACACTTTCCATGTGAACATCCGAGTACAGGTGCCTGATACTGATTCATAGATCATTGTTCGTGAAGATTCTATTGATTTTCAGAGACTCAGGGTGAGATTGGCACCTATATTTTCCTTCTTCTCTTCATCGTTGATTTTTATCTCCATGTATTTCAGATATACATTTGTATTAGACATTTAATTCCTTGTTTAGTACTTAGAGGTTTTGTATTACATTGATGCCTGGTTTTGAGAATTGTTTATTCTTTTTACTTCTGGTTCATTCATATATTGTTTATTATAGATGTGCTTTCTGCATTTGACATAGTAGTCCTCTGCTTTGGCTTCGGATTGCAAGGTTGGTTCTCCAACTGGTGGTATAGTAGGTGCCATCATAATTCAAAAAATTGGGTCGTGACACCACTTATCTAGCTTCTACAAAATGCAAGTCCAATCAACCATGAGAGTCTAGAAGGCTGGCGGGATCTGCGTGGGGGTTACAATATATAAAAAGTACGAGGGTAGCATATGAAATATACCAAGTATGTGAGCATGTGTAATAGGCTACGACAATAAATAACTCATGGCTATGCAATTCATAAACAATTACAATATGCTCAACTTCAATATTCTACTTTAATAAAGCAAAAATGTGCAATTTAAATAACATCAATTTAAAAGCTTTGACTTCCAAAAGTATTAAATAAACTCAGTAAATACTTCAGACTCAATAAACGTTAGATCATGTTCATCTTCAACTCTCAGATTTTAGTTAAAAATACTTCAAATCTCAAACTCAGCTCAATTAAGCAATTTAACAATTTAAAATGGAAACAATTAGAAAGCTTTATAAATTAAGAATAAAAATAATCTCATTTAAATAATGAATCTTCATTAGTTTCGACAAAATATAAAGACTTAGTCAAAAATGTTCTTTCATTTTCTTATCTTCAAAACTGTCACTTTTCACCATCCGCCTTGCCTAAGACTAGTGGAATTCAACCTCACGGAAAACCACAAATTAAGCTACCATTTTCATTAAATTATTACCTTTTTTTCAAATCATTTAGTTTTACTTCTCTTCGGAGATTATCTATCTGTCATACCTAAATTACATACGGCTAAGATAAGAACATAACTATGAAGTCCACTCTACACCTCAAAAAGGGACATCCTCACTAATGGAACCAACTAGACATACTAGGTATGATTTAGCGGAAACAAAAATCGATATATATGTCATACCTACGTTGGCCATAGGTTTGGGTATTGGGAACTTAGTTTTCTCACTCTTAGTGCTAATATTTCTCCTATAAAAACATTTACCTTACTTTCTATTGACTTTCAACTTTCCATGACTAGTGAAATTTTTTCTTTCCCTAAAAACCACTAATCAATCTATCACATTCATCAATTATTACTGATCTAATAAACTTACTCAATTATGACCTTTATTAACATTCTATTATCACCTTATCAGTTTATGCATGCATCATTACTTCTCTTCAATTAGGCTTAATTAGCCAAAACTATTTAATTTAAACATGCTTTATAAATGTGTTTAAAACCATGTAAAAATATCAATCTTTACCCTTTCCATAATCATATCAAGTTTCCAAAAACTTTGAAAAATAATATCAAATTCATGCTTCAATACTTCTTCCATGCTTTCACTTTAACTTTCAAAGTCATGCTAACTCATAAGTCAATAATTATGACAGTTTAATTCTTATATCAAGTTTCAACAATAAACTTTAAATAATTACATAATTTATACTTTCAAAGCTTCTCTTCAACTTTCATTCATATTTATAAACCCATTCTGACTCATGAGGAATTCAACACTTCAGCGATTTATGTACAAACTTCATAATTATGATTGAAAAACATCAATAACGTATCAAGTAAGGAAATTTTTGATTTATATCAATTAAGAACCCAAGACATGCTTCTACATCTTATTTAGAAAATGGTTTTTGGGCACAAGAATGAAATGAGTCCTTGTTGAATGCCCTCATACCTGAATTAAAGCACTTTGATGGAGAAAAGTTGAAGAACTTATTGCTATAAGATGAACTTCTATGGAGAAACCTACTTATCCTCTTGAGAGAATTTACAGAACAAACCTTTTCTTGAATTTAACTAATAAAAGAATGAAATAGAGCAGTGATTTAGGGATTAAATACCATAATTTGGAGTAAAAATTACATGGTATTAGTTACCTAAGAGGTGAAAAATGTCAAAACTAGCATTACTAAAAATGG
>JBDJHY010184722.1:0-11997 GCA_039654485.1 Withania somnifera
CTGCAAATACTCATAAAACACACTAAATCACACAATTGTTACTCAAGAACATGTACATTTTTACAATTTTAAGTGCAATATGTGAAGTAAAATACCATCACATCAGTATCTCAAATAATTTTACAAATTCATATGAAAAAGAATATAACAACCAATAGCTAACTTTTCTTGCATTTTCCAGAAGTTGTGGCATGACAAAGTTGTGTGTTATTTTACTACTATTATTTTGTTTCATTGCACAGTTTTCTCTTCAAATAGATTGGTTTTAAATTTTTTCCTCTACAAATGAGTTGATTTTTAATTGTTGTCCTTATCCATTGAAGCTACACTTAGTGGGATATAAATTCTTTAAGAGAGTAGGGCCTAAATTATGAAATATTATGAGAAAATATGATATTATGCTCCCAAAAATATTATTTACGTTGAAAGAAAGAAAATTAAAGAATATAGGCAAAAATGCAAATAACCTGTTATTTTTTGCTTGGGAAATAGGAAAGAATATAGCAAAAGGATTTGATTTTTAGTACTCATATGAAATTGAGATCCCGTAGACAATATACATATATTAAGTTCCATTTCATGTTGATTTTTTAATGAATGGTTACAAAATTAATCAGTAATATTATATGATAGTGACTAACACTAGGGTGGTAAAGTTCAATATGTTAATAAGTATTGTAGAGTCGTGAATGCTCAGGTAAATATGCAGTTATATTAACATTAGATAATATAAAAGATGATAAATGAAGGTAAAATTAATACACATTAATGTTAAAATTAAAAAGTATTGCTTGAGATTGTCTGTCATGTCCTACATCGACCAATAGATGTATTGGAGTATAGGAGTGAAGCTAAGATAAATAAGATGGTAAAAGTGATTAAAGTAGATGATCTAAGACCAATAATTTCATAAAATAATGAAACTTAGCTAAATATAAGGTACCATGAAAGCAAAAAATAATAATAATATAGATGATATTTACTAGTTAAGGATAAATTTTGGTCTAATTAGTACGATTAAATTTGAACCTATGAATTACTTTTCTACCTGTATTTTGACCTCCTAATCATATAATAGATTTATTCTTCTAAGAAAGTGAGAATAGATAAAAAAAAACATTTAACCCTACAGGTCATGTGGGAAGAGAAAGAAAAAGCATCACCATAAACTCAACAACTTATCAATAATTCTCTCTTTTTCTCTCACCATCCATTATCATCACCCTTATTATTCTATCATTTTCCTACTTTTTTCATTCTGCTAAAAACGTTTGTAGGCTATGTGAAAGTCAACAACAATGCAATAAAAATTATATTCATTTCACTAGGGACGGGTGTTCGCGTGGTTCACTTTAATTTTCAACTTTTGATTCAATTTTTCGGTTTGATGAAAATAATAATTGAAATTGAACTAAAAAAAATTCATTTTGGTTTTTATAATTTTGGTTTGATTTTTCAGTTTGGGCCTCAAGATGTACAGTCTGCTCATCCTAGACACCAATATCCTTGACATTAAACTAGTTGAGAATTGTAATTCTTAAGATATGGTATACACAAGTTTAACGACCAAGTCATATATCACCAATTGTATCACCATGTATTTCACAAAACCCTTTGTTTCTACAAAAACTCCTGGTGTAATTCGGGTTACAAACCACATGAAAAACAAAGGAGAAAGTAATCAAAGAAAAGGATATGCAAAAATTTATGATAACTCACCATTTTATGAACAATCAATCAAAAAAATACCAACTTGCGTAAAGAGGATCTTCTCAATTTGGAGCTTCGATGCAGTGAATTCCTCCGAATCACTACCTCCCTTGAAAATGGAAGTGTAAGCTTGATAATGTTGATGCATCGATCAGGATCACCTCTCTCAACTTCCTTTTATCTCTTCCACCATGTGGTTCTTCCCATGCTCCAAGCCTATCTACTCTACCTATTTCCCTATCTCCTATACCCATATTCCTATCTCTTCTACCCCAAGATCCATGAAATCTCATGTCTTGGTTCCTCCCTTGATCTCTGAATCTTTCTCTTTCTTGTATACCTCCATAATCATGACGACCCTTATTTTGGTCTTCTCTAAGGAAATACTCCATAATTCTACCCCATATCAAGATATTCAAAAATGGGGGTTATTATAAAAGAGATCTTATTAATGTATGAGTGGAGTATCAAGAAGTTGGGTAGTCATTTGTGGGTTAGGTAGTTGTGGTTCATGCAAGTGTGTATGTGGAGTAATTTAAGGTATATATTGTGGTGGAATTTATGGTTAGTTATGTGGATGTGGGGTTCCTTCTCTTATGAGTTGAGAGGGATTTGTTTGGAAGTTGGTGGGTTGTTGAATTGGAGACTTTTCTTATTGAGTTATCACCCTCATTCGATTTGGAGTGATGGTAGGTGTAATGACTCTCATAGTTATTTATAAGAATTACATGATGTTTTACATTCTAGAGCTTATTAGTAGCTTCCCCAAGTCATTTATAACTTGCTGGGACCGATAGTCCGATTCCCTTCCGGCTTGGTTAAGATTTATCTCAAATTGACTATCTTAGACCCTCAAACTAAATACTCATTAACTATAGTCAACCTACCTTTAAGAAAAGCTCAGACTTAAATTCCAACAGTTTCGTTAGCTCTAGAATGCCAAATAAACTCAAGATTAACTTTAAGTTTGTGTTTCTGAGTTTTCAATTGTAATTTGTGCTACTTGTGGATTTTGGTTAAGTTAAGGCCTCATTGGGAGCTTGAGTGACATTTTGATGCTCGGAGTGTCATAATAGAATTCTAATGCTTCCATTAGTTCTATAATGGTGATTTAGGCTAGTGAGAGTGTTGGTTAGCTTACCGGAATTGTTGTTGTATTTTTGAGGTTTTGGTTGGAATTTTATAAATTTAAGCCTAATGGTTGACTTGGTCAACATTTTCTCGAAATGACCTTGTAGCTCAATTTCTACTATACCATTGAGTCTGAAATATTATTTTGAGTGTGCGTATATAGTTTGTTTGTTTAAATTGGACTCCGAATGTATTTCGAGTGGTGATTTGAAGTATTTTTTCTACTTACTTTCTACTATCAAAACCTGCAACTGGTGTAGCCGAAATTTCTCATCATGATCACAGAGCCTTTCCAAGTGATAGCTATGAATTACAACAGTTTAATTATGCAATCGTGATACATGCTTACGCGATCTCGATATGTTTGAGAAATTTTCTTTCCAAGTATATCAAAAGTCTTGATGACTCAAAAGTGATCCATCATGTCGCCACTATGAGCTTCCTTAATAAACTATTCTCGCCATGAGCTCTTTGGAAAACAAATTCTTCCATCCCTAAATACAAACCCATCAAGTAATTGAAACCTATCAACTCGATACCCTTGGCTAAGCTCTTCAAAAGTAATCGTAAAATCAGAATCCGTAGGATAGAACTCCTTCAAGATTTCAAACCCCCTAAATTTGGAAACTGAAGTATTGACCAACACAAACTTACGAGAGAGCCAATCCCCTATCACATTGCCTTTCCTTGCTTGTAGTTGATCATATAGGGAAAGATCTCAATAAACTCGACCCACTTTGCATGCCTCTTGTTCAACTTTGATTGACTCTTGAGATGTTTTAAGGACTCATAATCCATCCTTATCACAAACTCCTTATGCCATAAGTAGTGTTGTCAATGATCCAACACCCACACAAGAGTATATAACTCCTTATCATAAGTAGAGTATTTTAAGGAAGCCCCCTTCAATTTCTCATTAAAATAGGGAAAAGGCTTAGCTTCTTGCATCAAAACACCACCAATCGCAACTCCCAAAGCATCACATTATACTTCAAACTTTTTTCTGAAAGTTGGGTAGCTGAAGTAATGGAGAAAAACATAGCATGGATTTTAAGGCTTGGAAATCCTTGTCTTTCTTTTCTCCCCAAGTAAAGGGGATATCTTTCTTGATCAACTTGGTCAATGGAGATGCAATAGTGCTGAACTTCTTAGAAAATCATCGGTAAAAACTTTCCAACATGTGGAAGCTATGAACTTCGATAGCATTTGTTGGGGTCGGCCAAGATTTGATGGCCTTAATATTCTCCTAGTCTACTTCAACACCATTAGCACTCACAACGAATCCAAGGAACACCACCTTACCAATACTGAAGGAACACTTTTTGAAGTTAGCATAGAGTTGCTTCTTCAATAAGATATAAAAACTTGCCTCGGGTGATGCACATGCTCTTCCATGGATTTACTATATACTAGTATGTCATTGAAATAAATGAAGACACACTTGTAAATCAATAGCTCCAAGACTTTGTTCATCAATCTCACGAAAGTATTAGGAGCATTGGATAAACCAAAAGGCATGACAAGACACTTATATAAATCGAACTTATTTTGAAGGTTATCTCCCACTCATCACCCCACATCATGTGTATTTGATGATAGCCACTTCAAAGGTCAATTTAGTAGAAGATAATTGACCCCTTCAAGCTCATCTAACATGTTATCTAATCGGCGAATAAGGTGTAGTTATTTGATAGTAATCTTGTTGACTGCCCGACAATCAATACACATCAACCAAGTGCCATCTTTTTTAGGAACAAGGATCATCAAAATGTCACATGGACTAAGGATCTCTTTAATCAATACCTTTCCAATAAGCTTTGCTACTTGGCTTTGAAGTTTTTTGGTTCTTCTGGGTTGCTCGTATAAGCCAGCCTATTGGGAATTGGAGAGACTGGAATGAAATCAATTTGATGTTCAGTTCCTCTCAGGGGTGGTAAACCACTAGGCATTTTCCACCAGAAATAGAGCTTCATAGTCCTGTAAAAGAGAAGAAATGATACTAGGAAAAGTGCTAGTACCTTGGTTAGTATGTAATAACAAATGGGTGTTGACAAGGCACACTAGAAAACGCCCCTTATCAACTCCTTTTAAGCACTTACTTGGTTTAGTTACTATGCATAACTTCTTCTCTTTGGTCGAATTTTGCTTCTTGGGCTTCTCACTCCCTTCACCCACCTTTATCAATTTGGTCTTCTCTCAAAGTTCCTTCATGATCCTGTAAGGGAGTCAATGGTGTAAGCACATGTTTCTGACCCTTAAATACAAAGGAGTATTTTTTGGTCCTCTAATGGTTGTGACGTCCCTATCAAATTTCCATGGTCTCTGAAGCAATAAATGACAGATATCATTGGTACAATATCAAATATATACTCATCAATACTAAACTCGAGACTTACTTTCTTGAGGACCTTCATTTCACTACTCTCATTAAGCCATTATAGCCTATAAGGATAAGGATGCTTCCTTGTAGGCAATTTCAAATGCTCAACCAAAGCTTGGCTTGCAAAGTTGATGTAATTTCCACTATCAATTATCAATGCGCATATTTCTTTAATGACCTTGCACCTAGCATGAAACAAGTTCTCCTATTGGTCAAGTTCATCTTTGGTGACTGCTCCCATGATTCGCCTTACTACACAAGAAAAATTTGCATTCACCATAAATTTCTTATCCTTATCACAATTCAAAGTCCCTAGCCTTCTCATCGATCCATAAAAGTAGGCCTCTTAATTTTCCTATCTTCTTCACTAATTGAGGACCCTTTCTTACTCACCCTCATGCCACTCATCACTTTTCTCATCCTTACTATTGGCTTTGTATCCGTCTCGTAAGTCCATAGTTTCCCTTCTATTAGGACACTCACTAGTTATGTGCCCTCGCCCTTGACAGTGAAAGTATTGAATAGTAAAGGTTCTAGGGATATTAGTTTCAGAAGTATTACCTTCCCGGGGCTTGAAGTCACCTTAGGTTTTAAATTCCCTCTTGGAGTCACTCTTGGTTTGTATCTCTTTTCCTCTAATCTTAGATGTATCTCAGAATGAAGAAAACTTCCACTTATCACTCCCCTTACTCCAAGAGTAGAAGTGCTCTTAGTTTTATGAGCTTTCTCCTTCTTCAAATCCATCTCAACTTTGGTAGTGTCATGAAAGGACGCGTTCAAGGTGTTGTAGTGATTAAACCTCATAGGTTTAGAAATGTCACTCCGCAACCCATTGGTAAAGCGTATTACTGTATGTTACATTGGTTCTTCCAACGTTGGCTTCATTCGTAAACCTTCAAACTCATTATAATAGTATTCAAGTCTCTTGGAACTTTCCTAAGTACACTTTCTTTATCATGTAGGTAACAAATAATTGTGATTTATTAACCTTGCCCTTCTTTGTGCTTCCCACCAAGTTGAAGCATACCCCTCATATGCATGATTGCATACTTGGTTTTCATTGATTTGGACACATTGGTGGTGAGGAGGATCCTATCAATTTAGAGCTTCCATGTAGTGAATTCCTCCGGATCACTATCTCCCTTGAAAGTGGGTAGTGTAAGCTTGATAGTGTTCCTCGATCTGGATCAACACTCTCTACTTTCCTTTCATCTCTTCCACCATATGGTTCTTCCCATTCCCCAAGCCTATCTACTCTACCTATTTCCCTATCTCCTGTACCTATATTCCTATCTCATCTACCCCCATAGCCATGCAATCTCATGCCTTAGTTCCTCCCTCGGCCTCTGAATCTTCCTCTTCTTTGTATACCTCCATAACTTGACGACCTCATTTTGGATGCCTCCAAGGAAATACTCCATAACTGCACCCCTCATCATGATATTCAAATGTGGGGTTATTACAAAAGAGATCTAGTTGATGTGTGAGTAGAGTATCAAGAATTTGGGTAGTTATTTTTGGGTTAGGTAGTTTTTGTTAATGCAAGTGTGCATATGGAGTAATTTAAGGTGTATCTTATGGTGGAAGTTATGGTTGGTTAGGTGGATGTGGGGTTCCCTCTCTTATAAGTTGAGAGGGATTTGCTTGGAAGTTGGTGGGTTATTGAATTGGGGACTTTTCTAGTTATTTTCTAGTCATCTCCCTCATTCGATTTAGAGTGATGGTGGGTGTAATGACCCTCACAGTTATTTATAATAATTACGTGATGTTTTACATTCTAGAGCTTTCTAGTAGCTTTTTCAAGTCATTTATGACTTGCTGGGACTAGTAGTCCGGTTCCCTTGCAGCTTGGTTAAGATTTATCTCAAATTGATTGTCTTAGAGCCTCAAACTAAGTACTTATTGAATTTAGACAACCTTCCTTCAAGAAGAACTCAAAATTAAATTCTATTAGTTCCGTCAACTCCGGAACACCAAACAAAGTCAAAATTGACCTTAAGTTTGTGTTACCGAGTTTTTAATTACAATTTGTGCTAATTGGTGGATTTTTGGTTAAGTTAAGGCCTAATTTGGAGTTTGAGTGGCATTTTGATGTTCGTAGTGTCAGAATAGAATTCTAATGTTTCCATTAGTTTTGTAATGGTGATTTTAGGCTAGTGAGAGTATTGGTTAGCTTACCGGAATTGTTGCTGTATTTTTTAGGTTTTGGTTGGAGTTTTATGATTTTAAGCCTAATGGCTGGCTGATTTGGTCAATATTTTCTCGAAATGACCTTGTATCCCGATTTTGACTTCACCATTTAATCTGAAATATTTTTTTGGGTGTGCGTATATAGTTTATTTGCATAAATTAGACTCCGAACACATTTTGAGTGGTGATTCAGAGTATTTTTCTACTTGCTTTCTTCTTTCAAAACCTGCAACTGGGGTAGGATAAATTGCTCATCATGATCGCGAACCCTTTCCACGTGATAGCAATGAATAACAACAGTTCCGTTACGCGATTGCGATCCAGGCTTACGCAATCGCAATGTGTTCCAGTAATTTTCTTAGATACGATCGAGTTCCATCTCATACGTGATCACGATGCTCCAATATCCCCATACTCATCATGATTGTGACATTGAATTACGTGATCATGATGTCCAAAATAGTTCTTGAACATGACCGCCACCTTTTCTCACACGATCATGATGAACAAATAACTGACAGTAGCACGACTTTTTTATTCATATTACAAAAAACTCTTCCCATTTCCCCTCAGTTTTTGTGTGAAAAATCATTTAAAATGTCCAACAGGGGTTGAGAAAAGTACTAAGTTCTTCCCCTTCGGTTTCCCCGCAAATTGATAAGTTTTCTTCTTTATTTAATTCTTTGAAAATCTGAGTTTCCTCCATTAATGGTCCCAATTAGTGAAAACATTGAAAACTTGATATGATTCATACATAATGGAATAAATTATCATCTTTTGAGTTATTTCACTCCATAGTATGTCTGTTTTTTTGAATTTCCCAGTTAAATCCCGTAAAGTTTGCATTTTAACCCTTTAAAATCAAATCTGTCCCGAGCTGTTTGATGGCCTTTCTGAACTCAAATTGTGCTCAATTATAAAGCATAGGTTCCTGGTAACGTTGGAAATACCATGAAGATGTTTATTTTTGATTTCGACGAGAAGGTCCTACAGGCCAATTTTAGGCCCGACTTTAGGCCCAGTCCGAAACTTAACATAATTTATAACATTAGACTCGTATTGAAATATATAATACTATTTTGCAAACTTTAAAATAATTGGAGTTCGTTCGATATCAGTTAGACTAACATTTGCGAGTTTGTATAGATTTATTATCAGATGATAGGTAGGCTTCATGGGCTATCTTTGGGTATATAGATTTGATAATTGAAGTAAATAGCATCCGTGGGCTGGTTTTTCTAGGTTGTTACCATGTAGTTGGGCTTTTTCTTTATTTCTTTCCCCTACTTGTTCTCTATATTTGCATTCAGTGAAATACGATGCCTATGACTTAGAATTAGCCTTGTAATGGCACCCATAGTGATTCTGGAGGTAGTAGAACGCTGATTCTTAGCTTGGTATTGGGGTTTTGTCCTCGGGTTTGGGATGTTGTGTTGTGCTTCTAGATTTAGCTTAGACGCGCTTGTGCAGGGCATAGGTTGGCTATGTGTATTATGTGTTGTACATTCATTTTACGAGAGGTTGAGCCACAAGCTCCGTGTTGAGAGTACATTGAGGATGGGACCAGTATCACCACTTAATTTTGATGTCGTGGAGGCTAGACACTGATAATAAGAATAATGATGGGTAATGACATAACATATGAAACTTGAAATATTCTGATAATAATATAAGTTAAAGGGTCTTTTAATATGAGCACCCGGTATTAATATTTTCACGTATTTTAGTTTAGGCTTCACACCCTAGCACAGGAAAAAATCATTTGACTAATTAATGTTTGGACTTGAGACTGACTCTGTTCGACAATGAGTACAGCTGCTGGCACTTGAGTCCATCGTTATATGATAGTGAGTAAAACTTTTCAATACTATCACATATACTATTCGGAGGATTATTGATACAGTTCCCTAGAGGACTTTTGAAGTACATGACATTGAGGTATAGGACATCATAACCTACCAACATTATAGCTTTTGAGGCATGGGATGCCATGACTTGTTGATATTACGATTCACTCAGACTAATGATACTATTATTATGCGGTATTGGATGCCAGACTGTGACGTGAGATTATAATAACGTTAGAGTTTGTACATTGTGGGCGTACCTCCATAGACCTTGCCTTTGGGTTAAGGCAACGCGAATGAAGGGTATAGGATGGAGCAGAGATATACGGGAATTAGGATTAACCTTCCACTGATTTTGCCTACTAGGCCTACAGGTACCAGAGGAGAAACGTTCATAGGACTGGTTACTTCATGGTGTATATTTACTTTTCTGATCTTGTTTTCTTCGGTGTACCCCTAGTAGTATGTGGATGCTTACAGGTGAGTGTGTTAATCATATACGCAATACTCTTTATGGGAGACTTTTCTGTGTTTATATGTTTATTACATTATTGTTATTACTTCCCCATTGATATTACTGATTATTTGATATTTCTTTTTATTTGGGTCATTATTCGTTGTATAATCTTATTTGTCCTTCCTATCTTACGTGAGGTTACCGGTATACCATCCATGTTCTCTTCCTATCTTCTTTTACTCTTGATTAATTATTGTTATTATTCACATATACTGTTACAAGGATATCGGGTACATCTTCCTTAATTACTTAAATCCGGTTATGTGATTACCTAGCGATGACATATTCTACTTGTCACTTGACTCTTATTTGAGTAGCTAGCTTCCATACTGTACAATTTTCTTCTGGGACTCTATTTTATTGTAATTCGTTATTTACTACTTTTATTATTATTATGTACCTAGTGGGACCTCGAATCCTACTGCATACAGATTGTTTCGGCGGCTTGTACTCAAACTACACTTACCTATGTACAGATCGGAGTATATGTGCCTGACCATGATTTAAAGACCGTTGTTCGTGCATACCCTTTTGTTTTAGAGATTCAAGGCGAGCTTCACGTCCAACTTTTTCCTGCTTCATTTTAGTATTTCGCTGATCTCCTTGTGGTTTCGGAGATAATTTAACATTAGACCTTATTTCATATTCTGTACTTAGAGGTTTTGTATTACATGACTATCGGGTTTGTGGTATTGTCCACTCATTGTAATTCTGCAAAGTTGAGTATTTCTTTCTAGTTATATTCTTTTATTTCACCTGTGATTTTCGATTTTGTTATAGTAGTCCTCGGCTTTGGCTTCGGTCTATAGAGTTGGTTCTCCTACTAGTGGTATAGTATGTGCTATCATGATCCGCGAAACCGGATTGTGATAGTGGGAGATGTTTTAGGCATCTTACCTCTGCCTTCATCATGAGTGGTGTGAGGAGAGTCGTCTCTATTCCCATTGCCTTCCCCCACTCTATCTTCAAATTTTCTTCCAACATTCACAATTCTCCATGATGCTCATAAAACTCCCCAATTTGCCATTGCAATCTATCCTTCCTTGTATCCAACCTAGTATCCATCCCTTTAATCTTTTCATTCATATTCTAAAGCTATTGAGTGAGGAAATCAATCATAGCTCAGGACTTATCCCTTATTGAATGATTTCAAGGTGTTGAGATATTGCAACCTACAAAAATAGCATACACGTTAATAGAAAATACCTCACATCGCTTGTATGTAACTCTCACCTTACCTCTATGGCTTCATCCCGAGGTTGATAGTGAACTAGCTTTACACAATTAACTCAAGGTATCCAATATTTATGGAAGAATATATATTTATTGACACAACAACATACCAAATAAAATCACACATAAACCAAGAAACTACAACGATATTGCAAAACAAGAAAAGCTTGAATGAAATAGTATGAAAAGAAATGGCTCAAAAATTAGTATCAATTTAGTCTATATGAATACTAATTGAGAATATATGATAATTTAGAAAGATAAACTTCATCCCAAAGTTGTACTTACCTTTCAACACTTACAAAAAATTTCAAAGTTGGTTGGGTGGTGGACAACTCGCCTTACCTTAGACGGTTTGTCCAAATGGGGCCGTCACTTAGCCTTTAAACTATCTCAAAAGAGCAGCTTTCCTGGGGTAATTAGGCAGCACTTCAAGAAGCGAATGGCTCATCTAAGGTGTTTGGAGTCTCTCCTTAGGAAATTGGATGGCTCATCCAAAGGCGGACAGCTCATCCAATGGGTTTCGTCTCTAAGGATCAAAATCTTTTGCTATGTTTTGGATGGCTTGGATAGAGAAAAACAGATGGCTCGTCCAAAGAGGGATGGCTCATCCAAGGTGTGTCGCCCCATAGGTTTCACTTCCTTCCCTTGACCTTGAGGATGGCTTGGGTGGAAAAAATGGGACGTCTCGTCCAAGGTGTTTCATCCATAAGGTTTTGCACTTCTCAAACAAGTTTCTCAACACTTGAAGTTCCTTGGTAAATCAATACGTGAATGACCTTTTTATCCCTTAATTGAACCTAATATCAAGTCCTAAACACCAATTTGTAACTTAGATTTAATAAGATTGGATCAAATGCAGGTTTTTCTCACCTTTTTCCCAAGAACACTTGAACAATTTCTAAAAACCTAACTTCCCCAAATGAACCCAGAATAGCACAAAATTTAACCACGCATTCCACATACTATGGTGATCACTCCCCAATACT
>JBDJHY010184733.1:0-11997 GCA_039654485.1 Withania somnifera
TTGAACTCCATGGAATCGACGAAACAGACATCGAAGGTTGTTTGAGCAAAAATGACCCGCAAACCAAAACTTAGCCAAAATGAGAAATTTCCAACTTTCCAAGGGTCAAAATAGCCTAAATTCACCATTCTGGAACTTATGGAAGCATCAAAATCCATTTTGACACTCCAAAAATTAAAATACCACAAAACCTCCAACTTTAGGCTCAAATGAGCACAAATTGCAAACAAAAACCCCAAAACACGGACTTAATGTCAATCTTGACTTCGTTTGGCATTCTGAAACTAACAGAACTGTCAAAATTTTATTCCAAGGTTGTCTTGAAGGAAAATTGACTTTAGTTAGTGAGTACATAGTTTTAGGCTCTAAAACAAATAATTTGAGATATTTCTCAATCGAGCCTCTAGGGAGCCGAACTACCAGTCCCAGTAAGTCATAAATGACTTGGGGAAGCTACTGAAATGCTCTAGAATGCAAAACATTTCTTATTTCTCATAAATGACTATGAGGGTCATTATAGTTTTTCTACTTGAAAATATACCGAAGACTCTTATGATCGATGAACACTACACAATGTAGTCAAATACAGGCAATGTTTCCCCAACTTCAACACAAACCAACCGCAACCAACTCTAAATCATGAGTAGGTAGCTTTTCTCATGCACCTTCAAATACCTCGAAGCATAGGCCAATATCTTACCCTCCTTTATCAATAATCCTCCCAAACCAAACCTAGATGCATCATAATACACAGTGAACCCTTTACCTTCACGGGTAAAGTAAGAATAGGATCTTACATCAATAATGATTTAAGCTTTTGAAAGATCTACTCATACTGACAAGATCACTAAAAAGACATATTTTTTTTATTTGATCTAGTCAATGGAAAATCCCTCACGAACCTCCTATAGTACCCAACCAAACCTACAAAACTCCAAATCTCATTCAATGTAGTAGGTCTCACCCAATCACGCATCACTGCAATCTTGGATGGAGTGAACATAATAGCCTCCTTGTAAACCACATGCCTAAGAATGCCACCGAACTCAACCAAAACTCACACTTGGAGAATTTAGCATATAACTTCTCATCCTGCAATCTTTAAAGCATAATCTTCAAGTGCTGAACATGATCAGCGTTAGTCTTGGAATAAATCAAGATGTCACAAATGAACATAATCACAAGAGAATCCATATATGGCCAAAATACATCATTTTCAACTCCATGAACACGGTTAAGGAATTGATAAGTGCAAAAGACATCACTAAAAACTCATAATGCCCAAATCTAGTGCGACAAGCCATCTTTGAAATTTTTAAAGGTCTGTTCTTCAACTAATGGTATCCGTATTTCAAGTCTATCTTAGAGAATATGGCGGCTCCATGGATATGGTCAAACAAATCATCAATTCGAGGAAAGGGATACTAGTTCTTCATTGTCACCTTATCCTTCTTCTTAAAAAATAATATTGGTGCACCCCAAGGCGATACACTAGAACGGATAAAACCCTTTCTAAGCAATTTATGTAACTAATCCTTCAACTTTTTTAACTCAGCAAGAGCCATATGGTAAGGAGAAATAGAAATGGTCTTAGAACTGACCTTTACATGTCAGAGTTGGGCGCATATAGTGCTATGCATTTCTCAAAAGACCATATGCTCAGTCATGTCTTCTTGGAACCCCTCCCAGCTGGTGCACCTTTACCTATCTTTCCACTTCCTCTACCTCTACCTAAAGGTTCTGGTGCTTTAACTGAAGCACAAGGTTCCTGGGAAGACTTATAAAACTCGGTCCTTACTAAATGGAGACAATGCCTCCTAAAATGTCCTTGATTCCCACACTTAAAATAAGACTAGGGGAGCTAAAATATGCTGAGATGAACCCTGAGACCCACTTTGGCCACCTCTGCCTAGAATCCTCTATAGAGAACTCTAAGAGCTCTGAGTTGGACTAGAGGCATTTTGAAGTGTCTGAATGGTACCAGAGGCCTTCATATATACCTAAAAATGACCACGACAATGAAATTCACCATTGTGTCAAATGGAACCCTTACTTCCATATAAGGCACCAAAAAACTGACCATAAGGACGGGGCCTTTTTCTCCTGTTGTTATCGAATTAACCCCCAACTAACTTCTCAAACCACCTTATAGCCTCAATCATATTGTGAAGAGTAGCCCCTAGAATTTGAGAAGTTGTGAGTAATGAGTGGCCGAAACACTAGTCAATACCCATGAATTTGTAGTTAAGTTATGTGTTTTTGTCATCATTGTACCCGATTCTGACGTTAGTTTGGTGAATATTTCATGAAAAATGCATATCTGATGAAATAACCAAACAAACGAAAGTGGAAATGCAAAATAGGAAGAAATAAAGTGTTGCATGGAGAACAAGAAGTGACCGCCATCATGAACGGCGGACCACCGTAGCACCACTAGACTGCCATGTAGGCTAGAGAGATGATCAACCATACTGGAAAAGATGACGGACCGCCGCTGAAGATGGCGAACCGCTATGCTAAACGGCAATCACCGTCGTCCCTACTTAATGATGGACATCCACCTACTGCCTATAACGGCGGTTGGAACATGATAACGACGGACCGCCGTCACTGACAGTGGTTACTTAAACTTACCACCATGGTGGAAAAGTGAGACGTATAAAAGGCATTTCTGCAAACTGAGAAGACATTGAGACATACAGAATAGGAGTGCTCGTCTTGGGTAGTAAGAAAACAAGTGAAAAACAAAAAGAACCTCATTCTTACTCTTTGGATTTTTCATCCTTTCTAGTGAGTGATCAGTTTTGTATAACTATCAAGAGTATTTTGGACTATAAAAGAACATTATGTCTGATTATATTCCAATGAATGGTATAAGTTCTTTCTTATTCATTATGCATAGCTAATCTCTTGTGCTTGGGATTGTGTGAATGATATACTTTGGTTAAATGGATGGGTGATAGAGTGTGATGAACCTTGGTGTGGGGGTGTGTGTCTAGTGGGAACTCTAGCTGAGTAGAAATAGAGGTTACAAACTCTATACTAGTCCGTAACAAGTGCGGGAACCATGAGAATGGGCTCACACTTGTCGGTTCCTCCTTAGCATTAATTAGGTTAACCCTAATGCGCTAGCTTACTCGAGATAACAGCTAGTCAATGCACTTTAAGGTTGCATACAATAGCGTGTTCATAATTTTGAGAAAATGGTTTGAACACGATGACCAAAGACATAGAGAGATTTATTTGGTTACCTCAAGCCTAGTTGCACAACACCAACACACCACTCATTCATGAAAATACTCTGTCACCTTCACCATCAACCAAAGATATCGAAGTATAATCCCAAGTAACTCACCAAAACGTCTTTTAGTCACATTGAGAATTAAATCCCCCTATCTATTTTATTTACATCTTTGTCAAGTGAATTAGCATAACTTAGTGATTATTTGCACCATCGTGGACATAGACCACTTCACTCCCCGAGAATTCGACCCCGACCTAGTTGGGTAATTATACTTGACAACGACTGCGTACACAGTTGATTGGTTTCAAAGGTGTACTTAAGTGTTATCAAAAACTCATTGCCAACCTCTCACACCTCCATGTTGGGGCATCCGTATCCCTCTTAAGCACTTGTCTGAACTATCTCGGTCTTGCCTCCCGTATCTTATCATACACCAGACTCACCCTCCTATATCTCTAATAACCTCATTCCAGATACTATCATATCTAGTAAATACATACATCTATTAGAACATCCTCATCTCTGACACCTTCAACTTCTGAATGTGAGAATTCTTAATTGGCCAGCATTTCTCCCCATACAACATAGTTGATCTAACTACCATTATATAAGCTTTTCTTTCATTTTAGGGGGCATTTATTTATCACATAAAACTCCAGATATAAGTTTCCACTTCATCCACACAGTGTCAATACGGTGGTAAACATCCTCTTCAATCTCACCATTACCCTCGCCAATATATTATGACTAATTATGGAGTTGTTCGAATCATATGATTTTTATGTTGTCATGTTTATCCTATTGATTTCTATTTTTATGATTACATGGACTAACCATAATTGGCTCATGGTGCCTACCAATACTTATTTATTGCACTGATGCTATTCTTCCAACATCCATTCTTAAATGTGGATATGTTGCAGGCGTATTTGAAGTTGCTAGATGGGATGCCGGTCACTCTACAAAGACTTTTGTGATTTGTTTTAGCGAAAGTTGTGTCTTTTATTATGTCCATTACTTTGAATTTAGATGCTCTTATACATGTTTTGACCAGGTCTTGGAAAGGTTGTTGTTGATAGTTTTGGATCTTATAGGGGTTTTGATGAGAAATTGATATCTAATAATTTATCTAAATTGCTTATCTCTCTTATTTACTTATTTAATGAAAATATTTCTACTGGATAATTAATGTAATTGTTAGAGCACACATGTCTAGTAGATTAGAGTAGGTTCCTACACGACTTGTAACCTAGGTTGGGATATCGAGCCACAACTAGATTAAATAGTCTTTGGTCTTTGAGTATGATTCAAAAGGTGATCATGTTTCGGGAGAGTAGATTGTAGTTTCACATGTTTATCCTATCCTAGAGAGTCTAAATCTCAGTGTAGAAACTAAAACAAAAAAAACATTTCTTCCCTAGGTAGCCATGTTTCAAGTGATGACTCATGGGAGGCTTTCACAGATTCGTCTGTTAGCTCATGGGAGCCTATATAGAACAATGTCATCTTTGTAATTTGGCAGAAGTTTGTAATTCTAGGTCCACAAATCAATTCATAACTCATGGTATTGAGTCATGAGTCATAGCTTGGATTCATGGTATCCTGTATCAAATGCCAATAGCATCAGCGATAGGACCACGAGTTGTCTCACGACTCATGGTAATAAGTCACGAGTCATGGTAAGTTCTCGTGGCACCCTAGTGTCAATTTCAAGTAAGTAGGATCCAGGGACCATGACTCAAGGTACGAGTCATGAATCCCTGCCATGAGTCATAGGTCAACTCGAGGTACTCTACCACACTATTTCAGATTCTTTTTACTAAATCATTCAAAGACTTTTTCTACTACCATAAATATTTTAAAACATTAGTTTCTTTTGATCATCCACACTTAGAAAGAATCCATTGAACAAAAATTCTCTTGTGCAGTTCCTCAGGCTCAAAGAATTAAGTCTAGGGTTTCTTCATCTCAAACTTCTTTCTTAAGTTTTTCCCAAGGAATTCACTCCACATCAGGTATGGGGTATTTCAATGAGAGTCCTTTCTATCCTTATGCCCAAAATCTTTAGTTTATAGAAAATTCTATGTTCTTTAATCCAGAATTATGACTTTATCTTGCAATTATTATCATGAGTTTAATTATGAAGGTTTATATGAATTTATGACTTCTTGTATGATTTTCACTTGTTTCCATGAACTTATGTCAAAAAACATATTTCAGATTAATTTAGCATAGAATAAGACAAGTTTATGACTTTAAGCATATTTAAACACATGAATTATTGTTAGATCATCATAAATATAGTTATTATGAACATTACATGGATTTAGCAAAAATCATTAAAACTATTATGATAAATTATGATAAAAAAGGAGCTCTACCTCAACTATCATTACTATAGATGGCATCCAGCCAGCCATCAATGACCAGAATTAGACTGTGCATCTAGATATGTCCATATGAAAGTTTTTACGAATATAAGCATAGTGCATTTTTGGGAAGATTATTTAGCATCGAAAGGACTTGACTCTACCCTTAGATGAGGGTGATGTTCGATTTTGTAAACTGTGTAGCGAGCACAAAACTATTTTTATAGCTCTGTTAAGGATGATAAGCTTAGTACAACGTGATTTGTCCTGACTATGAAAGGTTAGGAAACCCTTATCGGTTTGAGTGTATAAAACTGAGGCTTTTTCTGTTTAGGAGTATAACACACAATTCCATGTCACTCATAGCATGATTTAGGTCAATTATTAAAAAATCCCACCTCATGACATAAGATTTACAATTTAACAATTGCACTAAACCACACACTTATTATGAATTATTTATATCTTTTTAAATCCTTATAAGAGATTTATGGTTTTACATATTACTCCAGTTTTTGGGTCTTCGCACAACTTTCAGATATATTATATGGCTTTCAACTCTTATCTCCTATTTAGTTACACAAAGAGACTTTTATGATTATTTTGTAATTATTGCATACACTCCCATATCAATATATTCTATATACTAACCTCTATTTGTGGTTGGATCCTTTTATGATAATGCAAATCCATGTCTTCTTACACACCCATGTGGCAACTGGAAGATAGTTATAGAGTAGCTTTTTGAGTCCTCAAATCTTCAAGGATCGAGTTTCTTTATTTCTTATTTATTTTGTATTTTTATTTTTAGTCTTATTATTGAGCACTGCTTGGGAGTTTTTCCCTAGATTTCTCTTTATGATTAGTAGAAGTTTTAGATGTAGTGTTAGTATGTTCTCAGATCCCTTACATTTTTCTAGGTTTTGGCTAGATTAACATTGTATCATTTCCTCCTTTCTGATTCTATTTGAACTATTCATCTGTTTTGCTCCACTATATTCTTAAACTTATTACCAGGCATCTATGCCAAGGGATATATTAGCTCACTTGTGAGTCATGAGTGGTGTCTCATCCGAGGTTTGTACTCGGGGCATGACAATCCAAGTGTCAAATTCTAGTAGCAAAATATTCCAAACCACAAGACTTTCACAATTATTGAATGGAAATAACAAATCATGATATGGAATAGTGGGATAATAAGAAAAATTTCCAACAACTAGGACCTCAGGACCACGACTTGAGTTACGAGTCAGGACTCCCGACCACGAGTCATAGGTCAATTCGTGGTCACATTTGAAAAAATATCCATAAACTTTTATTATTCTCCTAGGGGTAGTTCTATAAATTTTTTGACCCCATTACATTTTATATCACTATTTTTAGGCCCTATACCAACATAATAAGTAGTCAAAGCAATATTCTCACAACCCTTTAGTACATAGGAGATTCTCTTGGAATATAGAAGCAAAGTTCTTCACAACAACATTTCTAGAGTTCATATCCAATGTCTAGGACAAGTCCTTCACACTAGGTTCTTACTCAGGAAATCAATTTAATTACAAGTACATGGGGATTCAGTGAAGGTTTCTTTAACCTTCAAGCCCAAAACCATTTGCTTTCTATAAGATCTCTCTAGACTTGATTTTTGAGTTTTAACCCCAATGTATGTTCTTCATATTGATATTATTCCATGAGTTTAATTATTATTATTATGCATAATTGTAGTAATTACCATAATTATTGTTTATCTTCATGAATCTATACGAATTTTCAAGATGTTTTAGTAAAGATTGTGATAAATTCATGATTTTAGCATAATGAAACTTATGAACTACTATTATGAATCATCGTGAATTTAGATTATAGACTTGACATGAATTTATGAAGAATAGAAAATTCCTCATGATAAACCTATGATATGAATTATGGGGCACTAGATCAAAATATTTAGACTTCGGGCATCTATATATGCTCCTTTTACAATTTTTATCATTATAAGCATATTGCATGTTTTGGGAGAATTATTTAGTGACTAGGATTAAGTTTTTACTTGTTATGGGAGGGTGATGCTCAAGTCTCATAAACATTTTAGCCAAAACAGTGTTGTCATTATGTCCTAGTTAAGGATCTCTAATTTAGATTTGTAGAATAGGCCTAATCGTGGATGGTTAGGATGACTATTTTTTAACTTGGGGTTTAGTAGAAGGGATCCCATGTTTCTCATACAATGTTTAGGACTTGTACAACTGCGTGGACCTAAGTAATTATGATTTATGTATGATATTTTAGAAAATTTAATATGAAAATCATGGTTTCCATCCTATAACAGGTTTTGGGTCATTACACAATTTTTATAGACTCATGATATGACTTTTATCCTTTATTTCATGTTCATTTTATATTTTGAGCCAATTATGCTTTCATTCATGTTTGATGCATACACTCACATACCAGTACATGTACAGATAATATTTTATTCTGTAGGATTTTAAACCAATACAAAGATGTGTATTCCTCACCCTCCTAGTTCTTACTTCAGTGTTGTTGGTAACTATAGATTGGTGATTCCTCATAGCTTTGAGGACAGATACATTCATTATTTAATTTGGATTTATATTTTTTAGTACTCATAGAGTTTGTTGTGGGTTTGTCCCAATATCCCAATCTAGTTTACTAGATACTTAAGCTAGAGAGTAGTAGAATGTTAAGTTAGATTTTTTATATATATTGTTGAACACCAGTCTTTAAGATTTTATACCTATCTAATGCTATAATTTCTACTACTATTTACTTAGATATCTTCATGATTTTGTTGTATGTTATTAGCCAATTTCCATATGTAGGTACCAAGGTATAGAATAGGCCTACTTGTCGGTCTTAAGCATCATGTTACATCTATGTTGTAGAATTGGAACCTGACAAACTTGGTATCAGAACTCAAGATTCAGGTGTCCAAGGGATGTTTGAAGTCATATCTAGAATGGTATATTTAATAGGTTTGTAGCATGCCACAGATATAACATAGAGGCTACTAAATATTTAGGAATAAGTCTCACTTCTTTAATATCTTGTTTTATCCTATTGTGTATAATTAAAACTTCCTCTGACTTGTGTTCTATACTCTCTGATCAAACATGCCTCTTCATAGATAGAGCACTCTTCAAGCAAGGGAAAATGTCCCAGCCAGCTCCAGCCACTGAACCTAAGCAATGAATCACTGTAAAATTCTAGGATGCTATGTAGTTATTGGACTAGGCAGTCAAAACCTAGGTTAACAAGCATGTTGCACCTCTTGCAGCCCCAATTCAGGGTACCATTGCTTCCAGTCTTCATGAATTCTCCATATAAATCTTCCTAAATTCACTGGTTCCAAACTAGATAAGGATTCCCAAAACTTATGAGATTGTGATGATCTTGGATTTGATGTAGATAAGAGGTGATGACAGGGTTGATTTGGCATCCTACCATCTCAAGGATATGGTTCTTCTCTAGTTCACTCAGTGGAATGGTTGTAGGGGTGATCGTGCTGATCCAGCTACCTGGAAGGTATTATTCAAGGATTTTCTGGACAGGTTCTTTCCCAGATATCTAAGGGAGGAGAAATCAAAGGATTTTATAACTTAAGGAATGGTTCAATGTTAATGAAAAAATATTTTCTTTGTTTCACACAAGTGTCTATGTATGTTCCAAAGACGGTTTCTTAGACGAAGGACAGGATGAATAGGTTTGTATATGGTATAAATGATTTGTTGAGTATGTAGTTTAATACTGCAAGGGTTGACATTTTATATATCAGCAGTTAGAGAGTTTTCTGTAGTATTTCTCGATGGTCTACTTGTAATCCCTATAGAGTGCGATACTGATTTTGGGCTAGATATTCTTCTTGATATTCGTACAATATCTATTTTGACTTATAGTATGTCTCGAGCCAATATTAAGAAGCTTGAGAATATGTTAGTAGACCTTCTTGATAATGAGATCATCAAGCCTAGTATTTCACCCAGGGTTCCTATGTTTTGTTCTTTCAAAAAAGGATTGTTCACTCCATATGTGTATAGTTTCTCGATAGTTGAAAAAGTTCCCTATCAAGAATAAGTATCCTATTCCCAGAATTGATGACTAGTTTGACCAACTTAATGGTGCCAACTATTCTTGTAAGATAGATCTCAAGTCTAGTTACCATCATCTCAAAGTTAGGTAATATGATATTCTTAAGAATTCATTTTGGACTAGATATGGTAATTTCGAGGTTTTATTCATGTCATTTAGACTAAAAAATTCCCTCGCTTCTTTCATGGATCTCATGAACAGAGTGCTCAAGACATCCTAGTCTATTAAACAAGCAAAGATGAGCATGCTAGTCATATGAGAGTAGTCCTCTAGAATTTTCTAAACCGTCAGTTGTATTCTAAACCTACCGTACGGACGTATTTTTAGTTAAAAGCAATGTTTTTCAAGTTGGTCTCGGGTGTTTTCTTATGAAAAATGGGAAAGTTATAGCGTATGTTTCTAGACAACTCAAAGTTCATAAGAACTACCTAACTCATGATCTTCAATTCACAATTGTAGTCTATTTTCCTGAAGAAATGGAGACATTATATGTATAGTGTTCATGCATGTTTTCACTAACCACAGAATCCTTTAGTACATATTCAGTTAGAAGGAGTTGGTAAAAATCAAGGTAAGCAGCATGAAACTAACTACCTAGCCAGGTTTGGTAAGAGGTACAAAAGTTAAATATGAATAATTAAAAGAATGCACAGGATCTAATCAAGTATGTCTAAATACTGTTGTCGCACTAAAGTAACCAATTATCACATAGTATTGAGAAACGAACCATAGAAAGAGTACATGGACTCTAGTTTAGTACGCTAGTACTAAAGAAACATCTAAAGGTAACAGCGACTAATAAAGCATGGATATAATTAAAGTAAAGAGTGGACACAACCCAAAAGGCCCATGCATAAGACCACCATATACAAGTAGAAACAATATATAAAAAAAACTATCTGACACCCTATCCTCAAAGTAGGCACAACCAATACAAACAAGAAATCATTGTCACTCCCCCCCTTAAACACAATGAGAACAACTAATGTGAATAGGATGAATATGCGGGGGTGAGAATAGAAGAACCCAAGGCATTACCGCTAGAATCAACACACTACGCCTCTAGTCTACCACTTGGGGGGCCCACTTGAGTCCATGCCTCAAAGATCAAAGGAAGGCTAGCTCCACTCAATCTAGTATAGGCCCTCGAAGTACCACTACTCTATATCGCGATCGTACCTAAAAAGTCAGGTGTAGGGTCACCCTCATAATTTGAGGTAAGGTAGTGTCGTACAGTCGGCCTATATAAGGACCACACCCATAAAAATCAGGAGTAGTCTCGTACCTCATAATCTGGGGTAAGTACGCACCATACAATCAGTCTACATCGGTCCGTGCCTTGAAAATAACCTAGACGGTGTCCCACGACAGTCAAAATTCTTTCTATTTATACCTCAAAAAATTACGCCATACCAAGAGGTAGTAGTGGAACATATACGTAAATAGAGGTAAGGAAAATTCTTTCCCTTTAAAAGCCAGTAAGACTCTCCAATTTTTAGTTACCCAAGTTAGCATCCCATTTACCATTGGCCAGTGTCGTGTACATGCTCAAAATATCACAACCTATTATCTAAAATGAAGGAATGTAGCACGTAAATATCACAGATAAGCCTACAAAGCACTACAAAAGGGGAGAATCTACCATCTAAGTATAAACCTCAGTCACCAGATCTCAAATAGTCACAACATAGCCACCAAGGTCCAATGCCACTTGCGACAAAGCTGGGACACCCACACATAGCCCAACACTCTCCACATCCCTCCGCGGGACCCACGAAAGTTGGTAAAACAGTTATACAATAATAAATAGGGTTGTCAACATAAAAAACATCCCGCACAACTAGCCACACCACATAGACACTTTTCAATAGTCTAATCTAGAAGAGGGTAAACCTAGCCTACCTGGGTTCCAATGAAAGTCCACAAAAAGCAACACCAGGTCAAAGCTTTGAACAAGCCAGATTCCACTAGAAACTATCAAATTATATATAGAGAAACCAAAATACAAAAAAGGATAACCATATTTTCTATTGCAATCTGGGTTAAAAATCGGGCCTAAAAATGAGCCTATAGGCCCCGCAACCCAGAAAAATAATTAAAGAATTCGATAGGTTCACTAACCTAAAAACCATCCCACACAACTAGCCATACCACACAGATACCTTACAATAGTACAGTCTAGAGGAGGTAAACCTAGCCTACATAGGTGTCGGTGAAAGTCCACAAAAGCACACAACACCATATCAAAGCTCCGAACTAGTCAAAATTTGCTCG
>JBDJHY010184744.1:0-11995 GCA_039654485.1 Withania somnifera
TTTTGAATGAATTCCGAGGGTTTATTTAGAACCACTTTTATACTTGTGAAAGTTGTTGTTTTCCGATGTTGGTGTTGTCACCAAGCATACCTTCGCGATCACGAGGTTAGGCCATGATTGAGAAGGTCGGCATGCTACTGAGTACTCAACCTCGCTTTTTCTACCGAACCCAACTTGAGCCCATCTCTACTCTCATTTCTTAGCACATTCTCTTGAGACATTTTTGAGATAGCTGCCTATTCAGTACCAATGCCGACATTTTCACTTATAGTTTATATTTCAAACGTATTTCCTTTTTGAAGACTAAGACTATCCCTCGTAAAAATTCTAAATTGGAGGTTGTGTATAATGGATACTTGGTTTTTGAATTATAATTATGAGAATTAAGCCTTCCATTTTATAGACTTATATTAAATTGTTTTACTTCTGCATTTATTATTATATTCACTTATTAGTTTTGGATGACCTATCACAGTAGGAAGATAAGTTCAATTATGATTGGATTTCAGGTGTCAACAACATTATTATTTTACCCTGTTATTGTTACCTCTAACATACTTAGTACATTGCATGTATTGACTGAATACACTGTGTTACATGTTGCCATGCAGATCTGACCAGCCATATGCATACTTGCAATTGAATTGATTTGTATTCCCAAGGAGTTGAATATTGGTGAGTCCTTATTGATTAGAGGCCTAGATTCTTGAAATTTATTTATTCTTTTGTTTTTATTAGAGATAAGACATTGGGAGTTATTCTATTTATTCATAAGGTTTGTTCTAGCAGTCAAGTATCTAGCTTGTAGTGGCTTTCAGAAATTGAAATAGTGAGTGTTGAGTTGAATTTTTCTTTATTTACCTTAAAATTATGATTGAATCTTGAGAGGTGCCTACTATTTCATTTATATTTATTTATTACTGAGTTATTGCTTTTGCCGAGTGTGAGTAAGCTATGCATTAACCAAGGGTATGCCCAGGGTCACCTAATGGGGTTAGCTCGATGCATTACAACTTCTATTGGATGAACCTCCATAAACTCCTTAAAAATATTGGTACTACATGATTTTACCTCAAAGGCATCAATCCAAACAATAGGAGACTTAAACCTCCTTCCACACAACGCCTTAAAATGGTTATAAGAAAACTCTGCCATGGGTAGGAACTTATCCCGTTAGCCTCCAAAGCCTAGAACATGCCCAAAGAATATCTTCCAGTGTATTAATGATCAGTCCAAACTTTCCATTTGTATGAGGATGAAACATTGTACTCAATTCTAAGCGAGTACCCAACTCCTCATGAAGCTTCCCCTAAAATCAGAAGTAAACTAGGTTCCTCTATTTGAAATAATGGAGATAGGAATCCCATGCAACTACTGCACTTCTTTAACATGAATCTCAGCTAATTTTGATGCATTATAGTTTGTCTGAACTGGAATAAAGTGCACATACTTAGTCAACCGGTCAATAATGACCTAAATAGAATAAAATTCTTCAAGGTCCTTGGAAGACCTACCACGAGATCCATGGCTATTCGTTCCCACTTCTATTTAGGGTTGTTCATTCTATGAAACACCTCAACATGCATCTAATGATCATTCTTAACATGTTTGGGATTCTAACACTGAGCCATATTATTAATAATTTTCCATTTCATCCTGCCTCATAATAATGCTTCTTAATGTCACGATACATATTGTTTGCAGTACTTGGAATGGTGGGACTTTAAAAGAATTATAGGGATGAAATCATAAACATTGAACATACATACACATACCTTAATTCACAATACCCTTCACATCTATTACAACCTGTTTTTCTTCACATTGAATGACCTTATCACGAATTCGATGAACTTATCATCATCAAATTGATCGTTTATCTTGTTAAGGAAAGATGGTCTTGCCTTCACTAGGGCCAAGAATCCTTATAATCAACTTGAGCTTATGAAATTATTAACTAGAGTTTGAACCTCTCTATCCAATGGGTGTCTAGAAACCTTCAAATGGGATAAACTATCCATACTTTGTCCAAAACGCTATCTTTGACACATCTTCATCCCGGATATTCATTTGGTTATTTCTAAACTGAAAATCAATCTTTTAAAATACATAAGAATCCTAGAACTAGTAAAGCATGTCATCTATCAAAGTTATTCAGCTATAGTAGTCTATGTACATATTAAGAATACCATCCGTATTCTTCATAAAAAGAATTGTAGCATCCAAGGAGAAGCACTAAGATGAATAAATACCCTTTCTAGAAACTCTTAAAGTTGGGCCTTTAGCTATCTTAACTCAGATGGTACCATCCTGTATGGAGTAATGGAGATGGTGATTCTCCCACTCTAGATCGATGCAAAAATCAGTAATCCTATCCCATGGCATACTGGGAAAGTCTACAGGGAACATTTCATAAAAGTCACACCCCACCGAACAAAATTAATAGGTGGTATATCAGAACTATCCTCCTTGAGATGTTCAATAAGGTACAACAACCCTTACTGATCAACTTCATAGCCCAAATATAGGATATAAGTCTCACTGGTGCAGGTCTATATTCACTTTCCCATACTAGTTGGTCTATCACATGCTTAGCCATAGTCACTATCTTAGCATTTATATCCAAGATAGCATAGTTCAGGGGCAACCAAATCATACCCATAATCATATCAAGATCTATCATCTTCAAAATCACAAGGTTTGTGAAAGTCCTAGTCCTCGTAAAATTTATAGGGCAAGATTTATAAACCCTCTCTACAATCAAATGATCCCCAATGGTGATAGACATATGGATGAAAATATCAAGAAAGTCATATATCAAAGTCATACAATTAACACCAGAAGCATACATTTAAGAAAATATGGATTCAGGTTAAATAATATAGAAGCCATATGATCACAGACTAGAACAGTACATGTGACCACAACGTTGAATGCCTCTGCTTTGTTCTCCCTATAAATTCATAGATGTTAGATCTTTCACCTGTCTGAACATTTCCTCTATTGGGAAAGACACCATTTCCCCTAACTTTTCTGCCACCTTGACCAGGCCAGTGACCATCTCTGGCTACTCTATGTCCACCCTACCTACCCGAATGACAACCCCAACTTTAATTTTCCCTACCTCTACCCATTACGGATCTATTATCCTGCTGGTAATTAAACTACCTCAACTCCAATAGTTTCTAATAAGGTGGCCAATCTCTCCACATCTAAAACAAGCCCTATCAAGATTGGTCCTCTAGGATAAAGTAGATGAGGTAAGATAACCTCCAAAATATAATGAAGGTTGGCTGGCTCTTAATGGACCCCAGATGTATTATGTAATGCTGATGGAATAGGGTATGATAAATAGGTCCCAAGACTCTATCCCCTCCAATAAGAGTCTCTATGGCATCCCTCTGTGTGTGTCTTCCTCAATGTTGCTGATTTAGTCAAGCCTTCTTACTTTACCCTCTTTACTCTTTTAACAAAATCTACTACCTCCTGGAAGGAATTCCAGGCAGATGTCATCTATAAAGGAGAAACTTTCAACCCAATATTCAACCCTTCATGAAGCAACATATTTACTCCTCCTCGCTATGCAAAAGCTGTGAAGCATACTTTGATAATAAATGAAATTTGGCCTCATAGGCTTCAAAATAACAAAGCTCCTTGCTCTATACTAGTGAGCTCATCTATTTTCTTGTCCCTCAAATTCCTAGAGACATAATTCTCCAAGAACAAAGAATAAAAGCTAGTCCATGAAAAGGAAAGTGCATTGGTCTGCACTTAACATAAGAAAGACACCATAATTTGGCATCTTATTGCAACTAAAAAGTCTTAAATTCCACCCTATACCTTTCAAAAATGTCTATCTTACAAAAACTTTTGTGATGGACAGTAAATAAATCATATCCATCCTCTGTCTATGTACCCTTGAAGACTGGTGGATTCATCTTTAGAATCTTATACAACATAACATTGTCATTACCATTCATTGCCGACCTTGTGTCCAACCTAGAAAACATACCAGTATCAGTTATTACACCCATACAAAGATCCATGGTAGCAACATACTGAATTCTCAAGATGTAAACTATGAGAGTTGTTGGCATTGTGCTTGATGATTAACCCACTCAAATAAGTCAAAACCTGATATATATCATCTCTAGCATCAATAAAGTCTCCACTTTCTCTTCATAGGTCAGGTCATCCTCTACCCCAAAGCCATCTCCTGCTATTTCCTCAGTCAGTAGAGGGATCACTTCTCTCTCTATGGCCTTCCCAGCAATTTGGCCTCTGCCCCTGATGGGTGCCTTCTAACAGTCTCTTCCTAGGTCTCTCATTGTTCCTCCACCTCAAGGTGAAACCCCAATGGCTATCTCAGGTGCGTCCTCCATTGTTGTTGCTGCTATTGTTGCAGCTTCGATTACTGTTGTTTTGACCATAAGTGAGAACAAGGTGAAAAGGTCAGATACCAATTGGACTCAAGTAATAATGCGAAAGGAAAGAGAAATTGAGGTTTCCTAGTGTCATGTAGCCTCCCAAAGAAAAATATAGGCATCTCTATGTCATTCCTCAAGACTCTGCTAAGCATGTGTTTGTGAAGGAACATTAGCAAATATAAAACTCTAATACCAAGTCTATTATGACCTAAAATAGACCACGAGTGGTACGCACACTAACCCCCAAGGTGGGAGAACCAACAAACCCAAAACCCGAGATGCAATACTTAGCTAAATTAACCATCACATGATAATATTAAGGAAAATCTCCTACACTCTAATTCATAAATAGTAATAAAAAAACTTGCTAACATGTGTTACATTAATAGTAAATACCTGAAGGTTGTCTCACAAGAAATCTAACATTAGAATGTAAATAAATTATTAAAATTCAAACTTGTAATAAAGACGAGGAAACTTTGAGAATACCCTTGGAAATCCTAGATGTTGAAGCTCACTCTTGATTTGATATCAACAGCTCTGTATATATTCAGGGGAGAGTCCGAGCCTCTAGAATACCTTCTACACTCAACAAAAGAAAAACATGTATAGTATCAGTACAAAGAACATGTGTACAAGTATGTATCACAGGCCAACTCAAATTGAAATGTAAAAGTAAATCAACAACAAGTAAATCATCCAACAATATAGAAAGCAAACCACGGAACCAAGTAATCACCTTTTTAGTTTCAAGTGAGCACGTCATTTATCTCAAGTAACTGTACCAAGAATACCAAGAAATCAGTTAAGAGAGAAGAATACTAATCATCACAATCTTAACAATAAAACAAGTGAGCTTAAATCACTCTCAAGATTCTAATTATGTTTCTTTTATTAGGATTTGTTATCATTATCTCCTTATATCACTTTCTTATTTGATAGTTAGTATGAAAATACATGCTAGGGGACTTGTTTTTGTCGACTAGTAATAAACTGAAAGGGACTCACCATGATCCATGTGCTCATCCATATATATTTTCCAGTGGATCATAAATCAACTCACAATGGACGGAACTATTTCCCATTAGGTCATCGCTATTGCTAGCCGAAACCACTTTCCATTAGCCTAGCATAATAATCTCATATATATATATATATATATATATATGTATATAATATCAATTCATATCTTTTCATCTTTTATTATCCAATAATTCAAGATCCTTATTAATTCAAGACCATTTACCATCATACAAATTCTTTTATTAAAATTCCAATGTCAAACAACCGATCTTGATTATCAATCAATGAGTCACATAACAATGCAACTCAACATCATTATCACTCAAGAAATCATTGTAAATCATTTAACTATCAAGGTTATCAATTTAACACAATACAATTATGTCCAAAGACCAGTCACAACCCATCAATCAAGATTTACAAATTGCTAATAAGAGTAAACTACAATTTAGACCACTACCTACCTCAAGTAGTTGAATAAAGACTTCACAAGCTATGAATGACAATATTTTTCTTTTAAAGTTTCGTTCTTGTCGAGTTCTAGAAACAATACAACACAATATTTCATTTCACTATGAAAACTAGCCTCAGGGAATCAAAACATATTAATCTTAACCCTTTATCATAATTATAGACTTAGCTAGAGGTTTTCCACCATAATTCAATCTAATTCCTTCCTAAATCAAGATTCCATGGTATAATTTATGTTTCAATCACATAATTCCCAACCTTAAAGCAATTTTATATGATTTCTCATTCACGCAAATCATCTTCATTAAGTTCCCAAACCTACGATTCCAATGATAGACTCTTCACTAAGAACAATGTCAAAGATTTCTAGGTATAGAAGAATCAACAAGTGTTTAGGAAATTAAAGAGCTTACCAAAGCAAAGAAGATCACATTAACCTCTAAAATAACTGCCCTAAGTTGTTTTAATTCTCCCCTATTTAGTTTTTTTGAAATAATCTTGGAACGGTTGGTGCTAATTTTAATAATGATAGTAATACTGCAGGGACTCTTGTGGAAAACTTGAAAAGGATAAAAAAAGAGTTTCGTATTGTATCTTATAAAGTTATTCCCTAAAGAATGTAAACTAAAAAGGGAAGAGATCTATACTGGAAACAGGTAGCTGCAAAGAATGAAATTAGTACTACATTAGAAGATGCTAGTATTACATTCAAAAATGATGATCGTTAGCCAACACAAGTCAATACTACATTGGAAGATGATGACAATTGAAGAACACAGTTACAATAACAAGCTTCTCCTTGAAGGAATTAAAAACATTGGATGCTGTAAAGACTCAGCAGCCAAAAAAGTAAATCAAATCATTAATATGACTCTCACTTATTCTTTTAAAGAGACCACCATCTTAACTCTTTTCAAAGATCAATTCCCTTGGGCTGTTCGAACGGCTAGTTCCTATATGTAGATAATGAACTAGTCTTCAAGAGGAGAGGCAATGCTCAATAAGTCTTTAAATTATTTTTATTTGCTTTAGGTTTTAATAAACATTATATCACTTAGTGTATGTTGTGTAGAGAAAGGAGGAAAAAACTCGAGTGAGGCATAGCATAAAAAATAGAGTGTTTGTTGGGCTTCTAAAAAACTCGGTAGTTATTGTGACAATATGCTAAGTTATTGATAGAATCAACAGTGTATTGTGTTTACACTGAGTTCCTAATAGACTCGATAGGATATTGTGTGTTCTCGAGATCATAACAAACTTAGTAGTTTATATAAGGATAAGTTCTTGTATAGACTTTGCATTTGTGGATTGAGTTTTTGTGTAGGGTCAATCGTTTTATAAAAATTATAACACCGAGTTATAGAAAACTTAGTAGAAGAAAAGAGAAAAATAGTAGAATAAGGCTTATTTTGAGTCACACCAGTATAAAATATTGTGTGTACATTTCTATTTCTGCAAAGTTATTACTTAGTATATTCATCAAATTACAACAATAGTCGACTAAGGAAAAAGAAATCAATTCACCCACCACACCTTCTTGCACTTTTAATTGGTATCAAAGAAATGTCTGGCATTTGTTGCCTAACATGAAGTGAGTAAAGATCATGGCTCAACATAACTGTAGAGGTTTTTTTAAGAGGGAATTTCTAGATCAAGACCATCTTATTTAATGGGAAGCATTTCTCTTATTGGAAATAAGGTTGAAAAATTTTATTAAGTCATATAATGTCAAAGCATGGAGGGTGATAAAGGCGGGGGTCTTCAAAATCCTCCATACAACAATGATGGATCTGTAAGTAAAGTTACTCTTTCATTAGATAACTACATAATTGAGCAAAATGTAGATTATTAAAATAAACTCCAAAGCTAAAAATATTCTCTATAATTCCATAAGTTGAGAGGAATATGAGAAAATTTATAGTTGTTAAACTGCAAAAGATATGTGGGACAAACTTGAAGTTACATATAAAGGTACTAACAAAGTTAAGCAAATCATCATGAGTCTGCTGGTCTAGGATTATGAATTATTCCAAATGAAGGAAGGAGAAACTATTTAAGAGATGTTTGCTAGATTAAGCAAGATTATTGGAGAAATCAAAGTTATAGGAAAAACATATCATGTGGGTCTCTAGAATCATCAGAAGTCTCCTAGAACAATGACATACTAAATTAATGGTCATTGAAAGTGTTAATATAAATAAAATTACATATGATGAACTCAGATGTGATTTAATTGCCTTTAAAAAGGCGCATCTCAACAGAAGGAGCTAGGATGAGATCAAGAAAAAGATTGCTTCTTTCAAAGCAATCGATGATCTAGTGATAAACAAAATAATAGTGAAAAAGAAAAAGAAGATATTTTTATTATCACAAAATATGCGGTAAAAAAATTAATATGTGCTAGAACCAGTAGAAGGAATAACCAAAATCAGTCCAAGCAAGAATAGTCCTGAGCAATCAAGAAATGGTGAAAGATATGAATGCAAAAACCTTAAAAATTTCATTGTTGACTGTCTAGAAACTAAAAGAAGATATTCCAAAAGGTTATCAAGGAAAAATACATTTAGCAGATAGAGTGATGAAGACTGGTCTAAAGGTGAGTAGAATGAATCCTCAATTATTTGTTTCATGGCCATGCATGAAACTAATGAGGTAAGTACTCTTAAATGCTGCAACTATAGTCGTCTAAAAGATTTACTAGATTTTTCTATATCTGATGTAAAAAGTATCTATAAAAAATTTGAGATACTTTCTAAAGAAAAAGGAATCTTAAAAATAAACTGAAAGCAACCATGGATAAAAAGAGTTTCCTTAAAAAGACTTTTATAAACATAAAACTTACATTATGTTGATTGGAGTTCCACATAGATGAGCAACTCATCAATAAAGAAGAAAAGGATTGACCTTCTTTATCAGAAAGTACTTAAAGAAAAGAGTCTCAAAAATCACTAATCATAATTACTATTCAATAAATATTTTTTGAAATATTTTCCTAGTAAAAATGATCAGATATGTAAACATATACGACATTTTTGTTATTATTATGGATTAAATGGTCATAAATATCTCAACTGTATATTTCATTAATCTTTATCAAGAAACTAGATATGGAGACGTATAGATAATGGTATTTTCTCTAACCAAGAAGAACCCATGAATACTTGGGTACCTAATAAAAGTTAATTATGTGATTGCAGGATTATCTACAAGAAGAATAATTGTAAGACTATAAATTTCTTGATAGTATTAGGTTTGATAAAGAAATAGTCATTAAAATTATATAAATCTTGTTAGAATTATCTATTTTGTGCAAAATTTCCTTGATATGCGCATTAAATTATGATACTAGAAAATATAGTGGCCTATATATTTTTGAAGATATCGTCAATATTCCATAAGCTAATTTCTTGTGATCATTGAAATAAGATTCGACTATAAAATAGAGAAGTCAACTAAGTGAAAGACGAAGTCTGCTCAAATAAAAGCTGAAATTCATAAAAATAAGTACTCTGAACTTACAGCATGACTTGTACAAAGTATGGTAAGACTGTGATAAAACAAAGGTAGATAAAGCTTGCGATTATTCTTGCTACATTATGAGAAATTATTCTTGGTGTTTTGAAATGTTAATATCTCTTACTATTGAATGCTAAGAGTTAATGCCTTGATACATAAAAAATCTTGATTGTTTATGAAAAGATAACTCTACTGTTCCCTATAAGTGTTTTAACCTCCACAACCTTTGTAATAATTACACCTGTTGAAATTCTGATAATGTGTTCTCCTAATCTTTATCTTTTCTATGCGACAGTTCACTAGGAAAACTAGGATGACTAATTCACATAATTGATATCTCCTTTGATTTTTCTTGATTCCTATTTAAACTTGGATCTGTATCATCTCTTTTCATACCTTACCCTAAACCATCCCCTAAAATGGCTTCCTTCTCACAAAATTCCTTAAATTTCTATGGATCAAACTCCCTGAGAAAATCTCCAGAAAATAACTCTATTTTTTTACAAAGTTTACTAGAACACGAAAATATTCTTCGAGAATCTTTGTCAGGAAGATCGGTACAATACTCTACAGAACAAACCCATCTTACATGGAAGGATAACCAGTCTAGAGTTTCTTTTATCTATTAAATGTAATATGCGTGAACTCTTTGACTTTCAGGGATGGGAAAATTCATCGATACTTTCCTTTTCTATACTTATGACTTTCTTATTAGAATTTTCTATGCTAATATTTGTCCATTGGGGGAAGATACCTTTAAATTAATAGTTATGAAAAACGAATCGGTATCCATTTTTGATAGAATCTTCACGGCTAATTGCTCTGCTCTCTCTATTCTTTATAAAAATTATGGGTTATCAAATTTAGATGTTGATCTTGTTTAGGCTAAAAAGTTTCAATCTGTAGGAGACTTCTGGTCCGATCACGATATGTATTTTGAACATCATGTTGTCTAACATATTTTTTCAATCACTCTTTTACCAAGGAATAAATATTTTTCAAGATTATCTACCTTGGATACTTTGGTAGCTTATGTTTTATCACTAAATGACCATTTAAGTTATCAACATTAATAATCAACATGATATTTCTCTCTCTGGTGATCCTCCAAATCTTTATTATAGAGTAATCATATCCCAAATACTTGAGTATCATTGGTTGGATATCATTGATGTCCCCAAAAATAATGTTGTCCTCAAAGTCCAAATCTTCCTTATGGAGTTATCATATCTTGCATACTTGAGTATCATAAGATGGAAATCATCAATCTCCTAAAAACTAATGTTCTCCTCTTCTATCACTTACAAGCCTTCAACAGTATAGGATATGTCTGTCTAGGAGATAAATGGATTGCAAAAGATGATGTTGCCTCAGTTCTCAAGCCTTCATCTAAAACATCTCTTTCAAAGTCTTCTGACGTATAAGTTTTCCAATCTTCAGACCAAGTTAACTTTCCTACAAGTGAAAATGGAGTAGCTAATGGATGAATTTACATCAGCAAATGGGCATATTAATTTCATTCGAGATAGGATAGTTGAATTTTAGAAATTTGTATTATTTTTGTATTTATGTAAAGTTATCTATTAATGAATGAAGTTTAATACAATACGTCTTAATCCTCATATTCTTTTTTATTGATGCCAAAGAGGGAGGAATCTATATGTCTTTCTTTGTGTATGTTTGGAATTTTTCTACAAGAAAGTATAAATACAGGGGGGAAATTTAGAAGAAAAGGCTTGGATACATGGAAAGCACATAAGAAAGCATTATTGTTGTTATCCATCAAAAAGGGGGAGATTGTTAGTGCTAATTTCAATGAATGAAAACGATACTGTAAGAACTCTTATGGAAAACTACAAAAGTATAAAAGAAATAGTTGCTTATCGTTTCCTATAAAGTTATTCCTTAAATAATATATTGAATAAAAATGGGTGGCTGTGAAGAAAGAAGTTAGTACTGCATTGGAAGATGCTACTTGGATGTCGATGGTACCCTCGAGAATTACACTAAGACTGAGACAACCAAACGTCACGAACAAACTCAAAATAACACGAGGATAATAAAGCATAACCCACATATCAAGATGAGTAAAACAAGACTCATATTGCTATAGGAATAACAGGGTCAAAATTAAACTAAAAATGGGTATGTGAATCTTCGTAGCTATAAAATATTTATACTAACACATAGAGCACAACTCGTAGACCTTATGTACAAAATCAGGCTTAAACCGATAGAAGATAATGAAGAAACAAGCCCAAAAAGTTTATGTAATATAAAGAATTTTACAACGAAAGAGAAATTAAAGTATTACCCGGTAGAACAATTGAATGCATCGTCAAATTAGTTATCCTCACCAACATTGCCTAGAATGCATATGCTAATAAATCATGAATGAAACCTACATATATAACATTAAGGGGTGATACTTAGGCGATGAAGACAAGAATTATTACCTTAGGGAATCTCTTTTTTTTTTACTTAGAAGGAATCTTTACTAGTAAGAAGGAATTAATGTTTGTCTTAGACAATTTTTCTTGGCAATCGATTGGAAATAT
>JBDJHY010184791.1:0-11994 GCA_039654485.1 Withania somnifera
AAACTCACAGTTGAACTTAACTTTGTTTGGCCTTCTGGAGCTAACGGAACCATCGGAATTTAATTCCGAGCTCGTTTTGAATAAAAGTTGACTTTAGTCAACGAGTATTAAATTTAAGGTTCTAAAACAAGGAATTGGAGATAATTCTCAACCGATTTGCCAGGGATCCAAACTATCGGTCCCAGCAAGTCATAAATGACTCGGAGAAACTACCAAAATTCTCTAGGATGCAATACACTGCGTATTTATGATAAATGACCTTAAGGGTCATTACATTTTAGTAGTGGATCGTGTGGGTGATATTCTTGGATGTCCCTTTTTGAGTTTGTTTAGATTTTATGGTTTCTAGTAAGTTTTATAGCCTTTCAGTATGGTTTACCCTCAACCTCTGGTTGTGCTTTTGTTTTGGGGGTGTATTCAAGGGATGTTGGTATGCTGAAGGTGTGTTGGCCTGAGAGTTTAGCTAGCAACCATGTTGGAAGGTTTTTTGTTAGTTGGGGCTCAAGGGAGTTCCAGTGGAGACAGTATTTTGGATGCTCGTTATCTATTTATTGTATTGCCTTAGGTCTAAAAGGGGTATACGAACCTAATATGTCCTAACCAGTTTTTGTCTTTAGGTACTTTCCTTCTTTCACTTTCGAAGATGAAAGTCTTGTTTAGTGGTAAATGTTGTAATGACCCATTTGGTCATTATCTTACTTTTCACCTTTTGCCATATTTTGAGTTGTTTGATAGTTTCTCTAATGTATTTTTGACTTGATAGGACCGGTTGTTTGTTACCCTGGTATCTCGTTTCCCTGTTATCACAATTTCCCTATTTTGAAGTTTTGGTTTTGAAATAGAGGAAATTGAGAGTGAATTTATAGTGAATTGGTGTAAGTTAAACTTAAGTTTGTGTCCCAAGGTTTCCATTATGAGTTTTTTGTGAAATTTCAGTTCATCCCAAGCTTATTTTAGAGCATAAGATGTCTTTTTGTGATCAGCATGTCATATTGTACTTCTAACGATTACATCAGCTTCAGAATGGTCATTTTGGGTTAGTAGGGTTGTTAGTTCATTTCTCAGGGTATCCAGACGCATTTTTTGTTCATGTGCAGAAGTTTGGAAATTTCCCCTTTTGAGTTGGGTTGAGTTTGGGTTCTTTTTTTTTTTTCTAAATGACCTGGATCGATCGTTTCTTTAATTTCGTTGAGTGCAGAGTGTGTTTTCCATCAAAAATACACTTTTAGTTCGTTAGGATTGGACTGTATGATAAATGAATCTATTAAAATAGATAAAAACACCAACAGTAATAAAGATAAATAATGGGAATGCTTGAAGAATGTTTGAAGCTATGAAAGAGGCAATAGTGAATACCATTGTCTATCTTATCTAAGGAGATGCTCTGAATCAATAGTTAGTTTAATTTACTATTTTAAGAAATGTAGTCTGGTCTTTCTAATTGATTGTTAAACAATTGAATGAATTTTATTGCGTATTTTTTGTTGAATACTATCTGAGATGATTATTTTAATAGATGCTAAAGGGGAATAAGATCTATAGATATTTTTCAATTTAACTCTCTTAAAAATAATATGGCATCTATGTAATGGGTGAAAAAATCCTAACCTTTTTATGTAGTAAGGCATACATGTAGGGGACCAGAAAAAAATCTAACCAACTTATTTTTCAGTAACGCACATATACAAGGGGAGTACTAAAAAATTAACTATGTGTTTTCATCCATAAAAAGTAGGGAGATTCTTGATTTTTGAATTTCAATGGATGACAATAATTACAAATCAAGAACCTTACAACGACTGAAAAAATAATCAAGTTCACTAGAATTGATTACTAATTAACAGAAGTAAAAATCATCTATGGAGTCTTTATGAGAAATTTTAAGTAAACTAATAGTTTTGAACATTAACAAGAAAGACTTGGAAGTCTCAAACAATTGCTCATTTATCGAAGGTTAAATGGGTGGAAGAAAAGAAGATAAATGCAGCATCAATTTAATTCTTGGGAAGAGTCCACCATATTAAAACTTTTTCCAAAGATCAATACCCTTAGGTTGTAACGGCTAGTTCATACATCTATATAAGGGACTAGTCTTCTAAAAGAGAAGTATGCTTTATTAGTCATAACTTTTTTTTTTCATTTTCTTTACTTTTAATAAGAGGAGAAATATGTCCCTTAACTAATTAGTGTTGCCATAGAACATTGACTAATGTAAGTTCTTTGTTTCTAAGCCTAAGAACCTAATGATCTAGGATATGGATTGGGACTTCCACATAGGTAATGTTTTCTTAAATACTAATGCTCTCTACTAGTACTATCAAATGTGGATCTCCAAAGCATTTTCTCAACATAGATACATTGAAGAATGGATGCAATGCTACTAAATCTTCCAAAAGGTGTATCTCATAGGCTACATTACAAATCCTCTTCAAAATTTTATATAGCCCAATGTAGTGAGGACTACCATTTTCTTTTCTACCAAAACTTATGACTACTTTCATAAGAGACACCTTCAGGAAAACCCAATCAACAATATCAAACTGCAAATCCCTCATTGTAACATTTACATAAGATCCTACTATGAGTTGTCTTCAATCTGTTTCTGAAGATATGGACTTTTTGAGTCGCATTATGAACTAACTCAGGCCTTATCTTGGCTTCTTCACCAACTTAAAACCATATACTAGGAGATCTACACCTCCTGCCATACGAAATCTCAAATGGAGCTATCTAGATTCTAGAGTGATAGCTATTGTTCTATGAAAACTCTATCAAGGGAAAATGGTTATCCCAAATACCTTGAAATCGATTGTACATGCCTTCAGAGTATCATATATAGTCTGAATGGTCCTCTTTATCTTTCTATAGGTGTAATTTATTCATAGATGAACCTAGATATGAAGATACTTCTGAAATAACATAAAAAAATTGGGAGTTAAAATATTTACCTCAGTCTGAAACAATAGACAGTGGCACTACATGCATCCTAAAAATCTACTCAAGATAGATGCTACCATAATCATCTGTTGAATAACTAGTATACTAGAAAGAATTAGTCATTCTTTCTACTATCACCCATATTGAATTATCCTAGAATCGGGTACAAGGCAGACTTGTGAGAAAGTCAATATTTATCACCACCCACTTCAAAGCTAGAATCTCAAAGTTCTAAAACTTACTTGCTGGTCTCTAATGATCAATATTGACCAGCAAGAAATTATACACTTAGAAACAAACTTTTTTATTTCCCTCTTCATTCCATTTCATCAATAGACCTCTCTCACGTCTTTATACATCTTAGTCATACCAGGGTGAATGGAATACCTGTAACTACGAGCCGCCGACAAGATCTCATGCATTAACCAATCTAAATAAGGAACACATAAACAAACCTGATAATGAAGCACACCATCTCCCATGGGAAAATACTAGTACTTTCTGCTTATGAACTGCTTCTTTTAGCTAAATTATGACGGGATCACTTTCATGTTTGTCTTTCACCTCAATAACTAAGGATGAGTATAAGCATTTTGAATCGACATACTCCTATCATCAATAATAATAGACCTAACCCCGAAATTTGCAATCATGTTCACCTCTCTATAAAACTCCCACATACCGTTATTAACATGAGTCACACTACCCATAAGTAATCTATTAAGGGCATCCCCCACTAAATTGGTGTTGACCGGATGATAAAACACACTTATATCATAGTATTTTAGCAATTCCAACCACATATTGGGATGAAGATTCAGGTGCTTATGGATCTTAAGTTTCCTAAAGGTTTAAGCCATAACCTTACCATGTTGCTTCCGTCACACCCCTAGTCCAATCAAAGAAGCATCACAAGAAACCACAAAACACTATATGCCCTCTGGCAGGTCAACACCGGAGTTCAAGTCAACTTAGTTTCAACTTTTGAAAAAAATTTCTCAAACTAAATAGACCATTAAAACATGAATTTTTATGAAGCAACCTAGTCAGATTAGAATCTATAAAAGAGAAGCCCTAAACAAATCTTCAGAAATAAAAAATAGAAACTAAGAAGCTATGGATATTTAAAAGAAAGGTGGTTATGGGCCAGTTCTACTGCATCTATTTTTTGTGAATTTACTCAGATACCTAAACTGGAAATGATATGACCCAAGAATTCAGATTTACAAAATTTAGCGTACAGTTGATTATTTTAAAGGGTCTAGAGGACAAATCTAAGATGGTTCCCACACTCTTCCTCAATTCTGGGGTAGGCTAGAATATCATCATTTAAGCTTATGACAAATGGTTCGAAGTATTAATGGAACACCCTGTTTATGAGTTCTATGAAAGTTGCAGGAGAATTTCTCAAACCAAAGTACACAACTAACGAAGAACTCAAAATGTCCATAACAAGTGCTAAAAGTTCTTTTAGGAACATCACCCTCCCTAAATTTAACATGATGGTACACCAACCTGAGATCAATTTTGGAAAAGAGAATGGAACTCGGAAGTTGATCAAATAAGTTATCAATTCTAGGGACTGGATATTTATTATTGATTGTTAATTGTTTCAGCTGATCATAATATATGCACATTATAAGGGATCCATCTATTTTTCACACAAATAGTACAGGGGCACCCCAAGGAGACACAGCAGGCCGAATGAACCCCTTATCTAAAAGGTCTTCCACCTGGTATTTTTAATCTCAATTTTATGCAGGAGTCATTTTGTATGGTGAAATATAAATAGGTCGTGTACCTGTGATGCGTTCTATTTTTAAGTCTATCTCTGTATCTCGAGGGACGCGGGTAGATCCTTTAGAAAGACATCGGAAATCTCCTTAACAATAGGAACTAAGTGAAGAATAGGGTTCTCAGACTTAAAGTCATAAAGCTAGACTAAAGGGTAAATACACCCCTTGGAGATCATCTTTTAGGCTTTCAAGTAAGAAATAAAATGGACTTTTTGTATAACAACACTACCCTCCCACTCAAGGACTGGATCATTCAAAAACTAGAAATGAAAACTGTGGTCCTACAGTCAAATATGGCATAGCACGAATGAATTCAATACATGCCAAGGATTACATCATAATCTACCATGTCTAGCTCTATGAGATTAGCTAGAACAACTCTCTGATGAACTTATATTAGAAAATTTCAGTAGATTCTTTTATCTATGATAGTGTCACCAACTAGAGTGAAGACGTCAAAAGGCTCAGAGAACCTCTAAGGACTGACTCCAGACGAATTAGTCATACTAAGGAAAACAAAGTGTATGGTATCTCTAGGGTCTAACAAGTCATAACCATTAATAGCATGAAATTTCAAAATACCTATAACTAGATATGGTAACTAATCTTGATTCGAAATATATCCTAAGTCATAAATCTAGTTTTAGAGTTGGTTGCGACCAGTCCTAGAATATGCCTTACTAAGTTAGGAGAACTGTTGGTGCTACTGCGGAAGAGGCAGTCTAAACTCTGTTACCAACACCTCCCTATCGAGTTACAGGGCAACCTCAGAGTCTGTGTCTTGCTTTTCCACCCTAAAAAAAATCCTTTAAGGAAAATCCTATATCTTGTGACCAACCTGCACATAATCAAAATAGATATCTTGCCTAATGAGGAAATAACATAAGGGGTTCTTGACACATTTTTCATAGGTAGGGTGAGTATTCCCTCCTGCCACACTACCATAATAAATAGACCTCCTTATGTAGTTTACTGAGGCATAGGGGATCTAATATTTTATGAAGGTTCGCTAGAGAAAGACGAGGATGGAGCCCATGAACTCTATTATTCCTGCTATGATTTGTGTGTACCCATAGTCTTAGGTTGGATGAACTCTGACTAACTAGTCTTTGCCTTCTTGTTCCTATATGACTCCTTTATTTTGGATTTTTCAGGCTCTACCTGCCCAAGATGGACCATTAAATGTTTAGTATCCAAATTTGAATTCAAGGTTTGAGTCCTCCCTTCCTCAATAAATAGGGATCGAGTCTATAAGTGATCATCCTCATCCTAGTAAGCATATATGCAAATATCTCTGGGGCATACCTGGTTAGTTGAGTAAATTTCATCCCATACTCTGCAACGAAAATGGAACTTTTCTCCAAGTTCAGAGACTTACTATTCTTCTATCTCTCTCTTTTCTCTAGGAATGAACCAGCCTAATAAAGCCTCCTCATACTCAGACCATGAAGGAGGATCTCCACCCACTACCATATTCTTTCTCTACTGCTTTTTCTATATCCTACTAACATCTTTCAACTGATAGGATACAATGTCTACTCTATTAACATCTAACACCCTCATAAAATCACAAACTTGGAAAATATCCTCTATGAAATTTTCTAAATCCCCACTTAATCTAAACCCATGAAACTCCACAGGGTTCACTCATATAAACTCCTTTAATGTTACAACACCTGCATCTAGGGCACAACTAGCTGCACTAGTGTAGCTACAATTTGTTACTAGGCCTTGGCAGTGGTAGTATAAGCCAAAAGCTGGATAGTATTCTTGAGTTTAGTTATGGTGATGTTGTTCGGTTTAGGCTTTGGAACTGGAAGAGTTAGGGATTGAGGGGCCTGATCTTTATTCCTGCCCTAATGAGGTTGGATACCTACAAACTAGTTCTCTTTTGGGAGGCATGATCAAACATGTTTAAAGCACAAGTAAAAAAGGATAGTTAGAGATAAACTCCATCTTACGAAGTAAGACATGAAAAACTGAAACTTTTCTAAACTCCCAGTAGCCTCTCTATTATAAGTGTGTTGTGCTTTATACCCATAAAAGAGACTCCACTAAATAATGACTTTTAGATATCCTAGGACACTTGAACCTATTTCCATAATACCAAGTTTGTTCTAGCCAGAGCCTATAGATCGTACACAAAAAGTAATTCAAAACCACTAGGTGGATCGGAAGTATCCTTGGACCTCACATTCATCTAATCACTTAGTTGAAGAAAAGTAATATAAGATCAATAATGGGCAACTCATATGAACCAAAAGATATAAATATAAAAAATAGAAACTTTGATTCTAAAGCACCACTCCAAATCAACCATCTAAAAGACACTACAAAATTAAATGAGTAAGTTTCTAGGACAAGCCTCTGGCTAGCTTTAAAAACTACTGTGTCTTAAAGAACTAATTATTTAAAGGTAACTCTAAACAGGTTCAAGAGGACTCAGTGAAGATACTGTGAATTGTAGGATCTGGTCAACCGCGTGTCTAGGGATTGCTATTTGGATCTTTATTATTGAACAATACAACATAGAGTATGCATTAGTACTTATAAATTAGTGACATGCAAGAATGAAACACAAAATAACATGTTTACACTGTAGCTAAAATAAGAATATGAAAGTGAACAGTATGAGACATGAACAAGTTTGACTCAGGGCTACAACCTCATTTAATAACGTCGTGAAAATCTTGCAAGTATAAGTGAAACATCAACTCTAAAAGAAGTAATAAAACTTAAGAATTTCTTTAGACCTCTCAATTTAACAGGGAAATAGAAACATACTTTGCAACCTTTAATAATACTGACTAATAGCTACACATCAATTGGATTTTCTACAATCGACATATAAAACTAGGATGACAAGCCTTGGAGTCCAACATATAACACAATGCTAGGAGAGCCCTTTATAACTTGCAAATGTATAGGGCCACACTTAGTTCTCCTAGTTTGTCAATTAAGCCATAAACAATACCTTCCGAGCCATAACATCGTACGATGGCACATTATTTTTGGGATAGGTTTCATGGTTCTAATACTAATCCAAAAACTGAAACTAACATCTGCTCTTTCTCTTGATCTTTGGGATGTATTATATAAATATCAACCAACCAAGTAAAATTTAACTCAACCTCGTTTGTCATAAAGGTGATCAATTTCACATGGACATTCTTCTATCTTAAAATAATTTACAGTCTATCTGGACCTATAATTTAGGATATTATAACTCTTTTGAAACATTAATTTTTGAACTGGGCTAAAGCTTTAGTAAATACGTAACCTTAATAACTCTCTAAATGGACACTTAAATAGGCTTGAAACTTTACAAGGACAAGTAATTTTGTAAACACGTATGTAACATTAAAAAAAATATCAAACCTATCAAAAATAAGAAAAAGTATAGATACTAACCATGGATTATTACTTTACTACAATATATGAAAATGACTTGAAAACCTCAACCAACTTGCACATTATCACGAATTTAACTCCAACTCATAAAGGCATGCAATTTTATACAGTATCATGTGAGAAAAATTCAAACAATATTAATTATCAAGGATTACTCTAGAAGGAGTAGTTTCAGCATCGACAAGATACATGAGATCAATCCTAAAGCCTAAGTCCATAACTTGTAACTAAAACACAAAGAGAACATGACCAAAAAAATGGATGAAAACCCTTGTTAAAGTCCTACATACACCGCTTGGAGAATATGGATTTTATTGATGAGATATATTTTTACCCTCTCCCTAAATGATAAAAATGCAGTAGAAAAGTAATAAAAGAAGGGAAGAGATGCAAATAACCCTAAAGAAAATGGATCAAAAATGGAACCATCAACTAATTGATAGATCATCAACTGGTCCATCAAATTTGTTACAAAGTTTCATAGCTATTAGAATAGAACTATGATGTAATTTGTGACCCATAGACAAAGATGAAGGATTGTAGATCGATTTGTGAAAATTCTCTTGTTTTTGTATTTTACTGGATTAAATAATGGAATGGACAACAGATCATCAACCAAAACATGGTGCACCAATTCCATCATAAAATTTGGGAGTATTAACTTGAGCTACTATAAAGGACTTTACGGTGGGCTTCATGGTACGTCACCCAGTTTACGATCCGTAGTTCTATCTATGAACTTAGTAAGTTTTCAGATTTTTTCCAACTCTTTTAGTTTTGGATGAACATGGTCTAGCTTAATCTTCTAGGGTTTTATACATATCATCCCATATAATTGAATTTTATAATATCTTTAGTGATATATATATATAGGTCTTTATTATGTCTATAATGTCTACTAAGTAGAAGTACATCGTACTTACTCCTACTTTTCAACTACCTTTTGATGTAGATCTCACTTCGACTGGTACCGTTGCACGTGATCATACTTTTTATATGGTATTCGATACTCTGGTTCAAAGATTAGTTTAGCTTCATCTGTTTTTATTATTATTTCATGTATCTAAGACTTTGTTGTATTTGATTTGATGTTTGCTTAGAGTCTCTTGTACTACTGACAAACTAATCTTGTGTAGTTGAATTTTTTATGTTTCAGTCATCTTTTGTGAATGATTTGAGATATTGTTCTATTATATAAGATACGATAATGTTAATACTGACTTTACTTTTGTTGATTTAGGCTTATCTACCATAGTTTTTTAAGGATAGGTGTCATCACAACCTCAAATTTGAGTCATGACAGTTAATTTGACATTTAGGAGGAATAATAAAGGATCAAACAAGAAATTAACAAAAAATTCTTTAGTCTTATATTCCTTTTCGAAACCAGCCCTATACTTGTTTTTCTAAATGTTTCTGGGGTTGGTTCCTCTATTAGAATAGGTCCTAAACACCTCACTTGTAATCCTTTTAAATAGAACTTGAGAACTAAAGGTCTTATAGGAATCGACAGATTGTATTATTCATTCCACAAGAGCTTGGTGTAAGGTTAAAAAGTAAAGGGTCCTCTGATTATGAGCCTTTGATGGATCTTGGACCAACGTACAGAGCAAAAAAGCTTTCTCTTGCTTTCCGAATGCTAGCCCAGTTGATTAAAGCCTTATTTTCTTGCGGGTCTAATGTGGGTGAAGAAAAGGAAGAATTTTGAATCTCAAAAAAATATCTTTCTTTTTTTCCCCAACATCAAAGGAATTAACATGCAAGGTATTTTAGAGGAGAAAACTCATGTGCATAAGAAATATTCGATCTTATAGAGTATATGAATGGGTTGATTAACAATTTAAATATAAAAATAGAAAAAAAAGTACACTCCTCTTTTCTATCTTACATATATAATATGTTTTCCCTAGTGGATTTCATTCTTAGTTTGTCTAGAATAGAAAAGCCAATTGCCAATCGATTTTCCAATCCAACCATGGACAAAATACCACGCCTACAGGGTCATCCAAACCAAGCCACCAAAGTCACAAGCGATAAAAAGGAAGATTCAAACTGATTAAGAAGTGGATAAGCTATTGTTGTCATTTCCTTGCGGACCCATCATACAAAAGTTATGTCATTAGAGTGAGTGCACCTTACATGCATTAAAGGCTCTAAGCTCTTCTCCTTCTACTGATTATTCGTATTAGATCTCAAGATCTCTATTTCACTTCCTAAAAATGGATTTTTCATATTTACCTCATGCTACTTGTATGAAATAGGGCACTTTGGAGCTAACAAAACTGTCAGTATCTGATTCCATGATCGTTTACAAAAAATTTCCTCTCAACTTCCACTATTTCAAGTTAAGCCTTTAAAATGGGAAAATTGAAATAACAAGCTATAAAACTTCCAGGGAACCAAACTAACAGTCCCAAAAAGTCATAAATGACTAGAAGCAGCTAATAAAAGGATCAAAAAATCCCAAGGCAAGTAAATGACCATGCGGGTAATTACAATATTCACCATTAAAAAGGACTTTCATCCTTGAAAGTCAAGGAAAGAGTAGTACATAATGGCTCAAATAGATGTGGATATTAGTCCCGGATATAACGCTTTGTCTCTTTGGTAACCTGCTTGACAGGTTGACGTGCCAAATGAACCTTCACCACATGAATCTCCCTATACCTGACACACCTTAAATCTCAATCAATAATGTCCAAGGTATCCTTAACATAGTTAAATGGTCATAAAGATTAATTTACTATGGAAAAAGAATATAAGATAAGTCTGGCGCATACTGGGAAAGCATGAATACATGAAAAACAGGATCCACAACAACTAAATCTAGAGGTAAGGAAGGTCTACAAAACACCGCTTCAACACTCTCAGTGATCTCATATAGCCCAATAAACCTGGGATTAAGCTTACCCTACCAACCAAACCTCATAATGCCATTCATGGTCAGTGCACATAGAAAACCCATATCACCAACACTAAACTCCAAGGGCAAAGTGTATGATCAACATAGGACTTCTTCCTACTCTACGCTATTCGTAGCCTATCAACTATATAACAAGGAAAATCAGAACCTTGGGGTGGAGATTACCTACCACAAACAAAACAATAGGTGATCTATAACACCAGCAATACAAGGCCTCAAATACTGCCATTTGAATGTTAGAGTAATAATGGTGATTATACAAAAACTCTGCCAAAGCTACGTTTCTATCCCAACTACCTTAAAAGTCAAATGCCACAAGCCCACAACATGTCATAATGCACTTGAATAGTCCTCTTAGAATATTTGTTGGTCTGAGGATGGAAATATATATGCTCAAAGCAACCTCTGTACCTATATCCCTCTTTACTGTCCTCCAAAATTGAGATATAAACTAAGTGCCCCTGTATGATACGATATTAATCGGTATCCTATGGGGACTAACCACGTCATGAACATATAACATAGCTAGATTCTCAGTACGCCAAGATGAGTTTGTCGATAGGAAATAAGCCAACTTGGTCAACTGATCCATGATGACCCAAATGCAATCACAATGTCTAGAAGTGTAAAGAAGGCCAAAAAAAGTCCATAGTAATCCTCTAAAACTTTCCCACAGGAATAAGGAGTCTCCTCATCTCACCACCAGGTCTCCGGTGCTCTAGCTTTACTACTAACAGTTTAGGAACCGAGACATAAAAGTTGTTATATCTCTCCTTATTCACTACCACCAATAATGCTGAAAGAGATAGTGATACATCCTACTAGTTCCTAGATGAACATGAAATCTAGAGAAATGGGCATCATATAATAGATTCTAAGTCAAGACACCAGCCCTAGGAACAACAAGATGAACCATGAACCCATAAC
>JBDJHY010184801.1:3029-18336 GCA_039654485.1 Withania somnifera
TTTTTTCTATTATTTTATTTTCGTTTATTCTTATGTTTATATTTCCCTTATTTACCTATTTCTATTATCAAGTGAGTTAAGCTGTATACCAGGAATATTTCTGAGGACATTTGACTTGATTTAGGGCTATTAGTTGTGTTTTCGTGAGGATGAGTATTTATACTTGTACTAGTTACCTTTATTTGGTTTACTTATAGTTATGCCTTACCTTTTGAACTATTTTACTTATTTTTTTCTGACCTGTTTTGCTTACTTGCTACAACTTACTTGTATTTAATTGAGCCCGATCAATCGATGATGCCTAATTGGTACCTTGTGTTTTTGGAACTCATTATATGCTTCTTACCATTTTCATGGTGCAGAGAATAGTGCGGTTTATCTCAGGATACAAGATCATGCAAAGTAGGTGTGGTAGTGGACTTTGGAGATCACAGTGAGCTCCCAGCATCCGGAATGAACCCATTCTCTACCCTTGTTGAGATTCTTCATTATCTTTTTTAGTGAAAACTACTCTCTTTTTTTTACCTTCTTTTGAAGCAGTTCCTTATATTATTTTTGGTTACTCTAGTATAGCTAGCTCCATCTTTCCACAGTCATCAGTTTTGGGAGGTGTTATATATATATGTATTTTGTTGTATATCTCATTCTTCTTACTTTTATTACATATATTATTGTGTGTTAGTGGTATGGTCCCATTGCTTGTTGCTTTAGATCTAGGGGTTGGTTGGCCTACGGGCGGGATCATAAGCACGACCATAATCTGTGTTTTGGGCCATGATAGAGTGGTGTTATAGCTTAGGTTTCCCTAGTTTTTGTGAAAATGGAGCAAGTGCTAGTAGATTCGTGTCGATTAGTGTTGAATTTCTATATCCCATATTTGGGAGGCTACATGGAATTGTAGTAATGAATTCCATTTCTTGGAATATTCTTGTTTAGTATTTGTGTTAGTTTTTGGAAGTGCCTATTTTACTCTGATCTTTTATTAGATGGTGCGTACTCATAGTTTTTTGGTTGATAAAGACCTCCTTCTAAAGCATATCAGACCCCTCCTGAGGGTGGGAGGAAGTGACTGTAGGTAATCAGTCCCATGGTACTACTACGACATCCTTTCCCTAGACTAAAGACTTTACAAATCCACCTCCAGTTCAGCAGACTACTATAATTCCTCATATGCAGTTCAGACCACCACAACCAGTTGTTATACAACAGATGTTATGGCAGATGCATAATGATATTGGTGGGTGCCAATAGAGGTGCCTCAGTGTTCAACTCAGAGGAAGCATAAGGCATTCATCCTTCCCAGTTTGTTCTTTTATTTTTTAAGCAAGTTACACCACACCCTAATTCGACCAGTCCCTCCCTAGTAAAATGATGTCAGGTTTAATCCACCACATGAGGTAAGGGAGATTATTGACTATTTTCTCCATATATATAGCCATATTCTCATTGGAAATAGGTAGGACTCCACACAATTTATTACTATTTTGTAGGAGAGATTGAGGATGTTAGAGTAGTTGGATGATCAAGGGGTTGATTTCAAAACTTATCTTCTGAAGGAAGATTCCCCCCATTAGTAGAGGTTACCTAAAGACCACAAGCTAGCTGGGTCTTCGCCGATGACTTGGAGGCAATTTGTTGAGGCCTTTCAGGAAAAGTATATGCCTCGTAGTGTTCAAGAGGGGCTTAGATATGAGTTTTTCACCTTGCAGGAGGGGTCTTTATCAGTTATAGCTTATGAGGATAGGTTTTTTTATCTATTAATAATGCACCTAAGTTGATACCTACTAAGGAGGAGCGAATGTGCCGCTTCACTTATGGATTGATACTTGACTTATGTAGAGTGGTTGAAGGGATTCTTTTTTTTTGGGTAGATCATTTATGGATATTGCTGATCATTCTAGAAGCATGGATGAGCTACCTCATGAGTCCCATAGGGGAGGTACGAAAAGGCAACACTATTAGGGAACCTATTCTTGTACACAGTTAGCGGGTATGGATTATAGTAGAGGATAACCTAACAAGCAGTATCAGTCTTCCATGTGGATTTCGGAGGCAGGTTAGAGTATTCAGCCTTCTAGAGGATCTGGTTCAAGGTCATAGGGTTTTGGTTGCAAGATTGAGGTTGATATTTTCCGCAAAATAGATCAAAACTCAAAGATAATGAATAACAAAAACAAAAAAAGAAATTGAAGGTTATGCGGAATTCAATACAAAATTATACCATAATTGAACTCCAACTCAATCGACAAGGGAAAACCAATTTGATACACCTGTAAATGGAATATTGAGTAATCAATTAAGAAAAATGATCTCTGAAAGATTAAGATCAACTCACCTTAATCCACTCAACTACAATTACATGAACACGAAAGAAATTCTAAGCACTAACTAGAAATCTAAACTGAACTATTTCATTCCAAAATGAAGAATTAAAATTTGAAAATTTAATCATAAGTAAACTAACTAACATTTTAAAGACCACCTATATATTGGGTTCCAAGATTCAGTTAGTACACTTAGGCCTAAAAGTGACCCAAAGTGATAAATAGGCCTAAAACTTTAGTTCCCTTCACATTAAGCCCCCAAATTCTTCCAAAGCCTCCTTAAATTATTCTTCAATGGATTCTCATGCATCATTATTCTTTAATAAATATTAAATTTTTTGGAGGTCCCGATCTTGACTCCAAGTGAAAGGTCAACATATTGGGTGGCTCCTCAATATCATATTAGAGGGTCTAGGGGGCTATACTATGGACATGATTAGGTGTTTCCTTAGTGGAGACCATAAACATTATGCTAGAGATTGCCCCAAGGTTGTTAGAGATTGTGTGACTAGATCTTGTTATCAGTATAGAGTGTTGGGTCATCAGATTAGAGTTTTTCCTTGGCGTGACAAAGCTAGAGGGACAAAGTTGAATATCTCCAAGGGGTTTGTGTCAGCAGTTGCATGTGATCCCAAGAGGGGCCAAGGAGGGAGCCTCATACAGTGATATGACTAGTATTTTACCAAGCTGTTCCTTTCGGCTGTACTATACTTTGATATGGACCTGCATTACTTCATATCTTTTGTACCTTCCTTAGGTATGGGCTTGCCTCGATAACATTTACCCATGATTTTTAGTATTGTTACATCAGTATGTGGGCCCCTATTAGTGGATAGAGTGTTTAGTCTATGTTCGGTTTCTATGTGGGATCACAATTAGATGAATAAACCACCAAGAGACACATTGGTTAAATCGAGGAGTTATAAAGGTGCTTGACATTGGTGTAATTCTACGTAAGGGCTAGTTACTTTGCTTTCATGTTATTCTGGACTATTTCTCTATGACGTTAACATAGTCGTTTGTGTTGTACGCTGGTGATTAATGGGGTGACATTTTGGGAACTCACTAATTTTGTATTTTCTTCACTCGTCCTGTAGATTTTATTCCTCCAAGACACTCCTTAGCACTTGTATTTCATGTTTCTTTTCTATTTCCTTTCCATATATTTATTTCCCGCATCTTTTTGGGAGTGGGTGGTCTAGCATAAATGGTGTAGTGGTTCTAATGGGTGGTTGTGCCAATATCGTGGGTCAGTTGGATGTTTACATGGTTTTAGTGCTCATGTGGTTTGGGTGTAAGTTGATTCATAATAGGAGGTTGGCTGGGTATTGTCTTGTGGTTCCTTTTCTGAGATGTCTTTTGCTAGATTCCAGGGTTTCGTGTTGTATGTATACTTGTAGGGTTTGGGTTATGCCTAGGATAAATAGCTTTGGGGATACATTCTCCTTGAGGTTAAACTAGTGGTTGGGGTCTATTCCTCTTTTCTTTGTTGGGGTCTTTTACATTAGTGGTTTGGTTCCTAAGCTGAGGAACAGTAGGGCTAGTTATATTGAGCCTTTTAGTGCTGTGGTTGGTTTAGCGGTTATGGTCTCATGTAAGTATGGTAATAGTATGAATTCTATGGTGACATCCAGCAGAATGTTGGTGTTTGATAAGTTTATGTGCCTTCTAGTGTGGTTTTTTCCTTTGGTCATCCATTACTATCTAGTTTTAGGGTATGTTCAAGTGAATTAGCTCAGTTTGATATGGGTTGTCCTTGTTGTGGAGATGCTGGTTAGATGGGGCTTAAAGGGATTCCAATGGCTAAGGTTGCTTGGAAACATGTTGGCCTTCTCGTTAAGGTTACCTAATGTCTGGGAAGGGGTATGCAAGCATAGTATGCCCTAACTAGTTCGAGTCTCTAGGCACTATTCCTTCTCCTTTTTATTAGTGAATGTGGTAATGACATCTTTAGTCATTTCCTTGATTTTCTGCCTTTTTTATACTTAAGAGATGTCTAATAGTATCCCCAAGTCATTTATGACTTGTTGGGAACGGTAGTTTGATTCCCTAGCAGTTCAAATTATTGTTATCTCAATTTTCCTAATTTGAATGCTTAACCTTGAAATAGTATAACTTGAGAGTGAATTCCTAGTAAACACATTAAAATCAGATGTCTATAGATCCCTTAGCTCTAGAATGTTGACTTTGTTCTAGAGGGAGATTTATTTCATGTCTTGGGGTTATTATTTTGAGTTTGAGCCATTTAATAGAAATTCAGTTTAATCAGAGTACATGTTTGTTTTCAATGGGCTTTCGGTGATTGGAGTGTCAAATCGGGATTTTGATTCTTTCATCAGGTTTGAAATGTTGATATCGGGATGGTAGGGGTGTTGGTACACTTCCAGAGGTGTGCGGTGTTCTCTTGGGTGCCTTGGTGGCTTAGTGAAATGTTGGATGGTTTTTGTTTCTTATTGGTTCAAGGGGTCTTTTTCTTCAAATGACATCGGTTGGTCATTTTAACAATTCCATTGATTTGGAATGTCGTTTGCATACTAGTAACATATTCGATTTGTTTAAATTGGGCTCAAATTGCTCGTTCTAGACAGCTCAGAGTTTTTCATTTTAGATATTATGAGTTGTTGGCACAGACTGCCCCGGTGGGGGTTTGGTCTCCCCTATGATGTTGCCCCAATTACCAAGTGTTCTAACTTGGAGTCGCCCCACGAGAAAAAGGTCCTCCCTGACGATGGTTGCCTTGGGTCCCAAGCATTTCTCCTGAGATCCTTTTTCTGCCCTATTGGGATCGCCCTTGTACTCCTTCTCTTTGTCCCTGTGACGACATGCCTGGGAGGCCTTTTTTTTTGCCTTAGAGGATTGCACCAGTGGCCCAGGTTTCCCCTCCTACATTCATGCGGCTGGCAGCCTCTATAAATATTTATTGCTTCCTCACTATTCATCTAACTCATATATTTCCTCCATTGAAGAAGTTCACCAGTGTGTTACTGATGTTATTAGAATAGAAGAGTGTGGACTTAAGCTTGAGAAGTTTTTGTGATCTTCTTGTGTGTGTCTTCCCCTAGTATTTCTCATAAGTTTTCCATTTTTAATAGTTTACAAAAAATATATTTTATCTACTTTGTGAGGTTAAATTATCCTTCACCCTCATTATTTTGAGCTTAATTTTGCTCCATGCACTCCCTGATTAGGCTCTACGCGCTGTTACCTTTGGATAATTTTTCCAAATTATGAGGCTGATTGGACCACTTTTAGTCCCAGTTCTAAAAAAATTTATTTACGCAATATGGGTATTAGTTTTTTTTTTACATATGGACCTCAATTTTTCTACTATCGAGCTATTTCAGACATTTTCTTTGTGTTTTTGAGTTTTCAACATGTTTTTTGAGGTTTTGCACCGATGTCCATAGTAGGCTAGGTTTCCTGCTTACTAGATAAAGTTTATATTGAGTACTTGTTGGTTTCCATCCAATTGGTGGGATATATGAGCAGCCATTGTGCCTTTTCTACTCATTTTATGCCTTTTTTGTGGCCCACATGAGACCATAGTTGGCTATATACCTTGATAAGTATGCCCAGTCTATCTAGGAGGATGTATGGCTGTAGTGTTAGTGTTAGGATATTGGTTGATTTTTGGGTGAGTTAAGGGATTATCCGGTGGCTTCTGGTATTTCCTAGATTTCAATAATCCCTTCTATCTTCCATGGATGTTTTTGCATGCATGTATACCTCGGTGAGGTTGAACGGGAGGAGCATGTGGTGTGGTTTACTACCTGCAAAGGGTAAAGGCTATAATAAAAAAAATTTCGAACTAAATCTAAAGTTTGGGTTTATGACTTGTTTTACCGTGACCATAAGTTAGTACAGGCTATTTTCATCAAGATACAATCGAAACTTTATTTTCATATACTATGTATACTATGAGGTAATTGTCTGGCAGAGCGGGGTCCCCAGGAGTTATACTTGGAGGTGGAACCTCCCATTAAGGACAGGGCCTTGAGTGTGCATTTAGAGCTGGGTTGCTAGTAGGATGAGGTTCCCACCTTATTAATTTTGAGGTAGGACCTCTGGAGCGATGGCTCCCTATGAGTACTTTAGAGAAAGGCTCCTGGTGGCAGAGTCCTTAAGTAGTGGTTGGTGGTGCAATCTCCAGCGCCAATATTTTGAGTGTGTTAGTTCAATTCTAACCCCTTACATTCATTTTTTTATAGCTTATTTGTACCTTGCAAGCTTATCGTGGAAGTCACGTTGGGTCTGATTTCCCTGTTTATCCCAACCGGGGAATGAGGTGTTAGGTAGGATATGTTTGTCCATTATGTATGTATCTAATAGTGGTATAGGGAACTACTTGTGTTTTATCTGTTATTTTCTTTTCCTTTACGCTTACGCTTATATGTCCCTTATTTACCCATTTCTATTATCGGTTGAGTTGAGCTAGATAACAGGCATATTTCCAAGGACTTGTGATTTTAGCTAGGGGTACTGGCTATATCTCAGCAAGGATGAGTATTTAGACTTGTGTTAGTTACTTTCATTTGGTTTCCTTATAGTTATGCCTTACTTTTTATACTATTTTACTTATTTCTTCTGACCTATTTTACTTACACTCTGTATCTTACTTGTATTTGATTGAGCCCGATCGATCAATGATGTTATTGGGTACCCTGTGTTATTGATATTCTTACTACACTTTTGTAATAATTTTTTGGTTTAGATACTAGTGTAGGTCATTATAGGAGACGAGAACCTTCTAAGTAGGTATACTAGTAGACTTCAGAGATCACGGTGAGCTCCCAGCAGTCCAAGCTGAACCTATTCTCCAATTGTGTTGAGATTCTTCCTTTTCTTGTTCAGGACAAATTGGTCTCCTATTTTATCTTCCGTTGGATACGTTGTATGTATTTCTTTTTGTTTATACTAATGTAGTTAGCTCTATCTTGTCACAATCACCAGTTCTAAGAGGTGTTTTATATATGTATTTTGTTGATTATCTCTTTCTTCTTACATTACTGCTTATATTACTATTGGTTAGCTGGATCGTCTCATTGCTTTTCTCCCTAAGCTGAGTTCTTTGATACCTACTAGTAGGACCATAGGCTGCCATGACCCTTTTGGTCATTTACATTTTTTTTACCATTTTCTGTGTTTAGATCCATCTAGTAGTTTCCCCATGTCACTTATGACTTGCTGGGATCGACAGTTCTATGCCCTTGAAGCTCGTGTACATGTTATCTCAGTTTCCCTGTTATTATGTTTTATTTTAAAATAGAGGAACTCGAGAAGGAATTTATAGTAAACACGCTCAAGATTGAATTCCAACTGTTCTGGCTCTGAATTGCAGAATTTGGTCTACATGGCTCTTCAGAGTCCTGAGGGTTTTTTTGGGTTTGAGCTTTTTTGTGGAATTTAGTTCAGCTAAAGCTCATGGAGCCTAGGTGGTCTTTTCATGAACAGAGTATCAGATTAGTATTTTGACGATTCCATCAGCTCCAAAGTGGTGATTTTAGGCTAGTTGAGTCATTTGTTTTCTTCATGGTGTGTCCTAGCTAGTTTTGGGACTGTTTGTGGAAAGCTGGATATGATTTCTACTTTTGGTTGACTTTGATTTCTTGGGTCATTTTTTGTTTAAATGACCTATGTTGGCTATTTCGTCAATTCCTTTGAGTTTAGAAGATGTTTTTGACTCAAAATGCATATCTGGTTTGTCAAAATTGGACTTCGTTTTATTTTCGAACCCTAAGATGGATTTTCTGAAAATGTTATTTTTGCTAGTGCAGTTGCATACTGATTTATTGGTCAAATTTTTGTTAAATCAACATGTGCCCATAAATTGAACATTTGAACAAATAAATCGGTACCTGCCAAGTTGCCATGCTATAGAGGGAATGTTTATTTGTCGGTACCTACCAGTGGGTCACTTTTCCAGGGAATGCTGATTAATTAGTACTTTTGACCGACAACCGTTCACCTGCTGAGTCTTTAAAAATTAGAGGGTATCGATTGATCGGCACTATTGACCGATAAATTTTTCACCACGGTTATTTTAATGGTCTTGTCCCTAGCTTTCCATTTCATTTCTACCCAACCCTTTGTGTTTTCCCTCATCCACTTGACTCAAATTTGACCCAAATCAAGTCCTATGTTGGTAATTGTTGTGCTACCACATTAGGAGTCATTTCTCCATTGCTTCCTCATGGATTGGGCAACTTCTTCTTCCCCAAAAGCTTCCCTCTTTAGCTTTAATGGTGGGTTTTTTTAATTTTGTTTGATTCTTTATTTTTATTCTATTCCCAACTCGGTGTTGCATTGTTTTGGTATTATTGAACTATTGATAGCATTATAACTCACTTTCCAAGTATGTTCTTGCTCGTTCTCCATAGTGATCGCTAGTTGCATGTTTTTCCTTATAGTACAAACATTTCTTGGACCATTTGAAGACCTTTTGGTGGTCCAATTGAGCTCAAATTCATACCATGTGTTCCCTGAGCTGAGGCCTTCATATTGGTGGTTTTAGTTTATTTTTTGGAGCCCTTTTTAGGCCTATTTTTTAACCCCGTTTGCAATTTGTAATAGGGATCTTGTTCTTCATTTGTTGACCCTTAGATTTATAATTTGAAAGTTTTGGGTGGTTTTGTCTATTTTTGTAGTACTGAGATGCATTGCACACTCTTTGAGGATTCTCGACAGCACCCAGGTAGGTGAGGTTTACTTTCCTTATAGATTGGGCTACTCTATTGTTCTAATTGATTTGGCTAGCTGTGTGGATGGTTATTATTTTTTTTTTTTGACTCGATTTAGATAAATTATTACTCTCTTACTGGCTTTCGGGGCTCCCCTGAGAGACATAGAAAGTGTGGGTTATATGTGGTTGCCCTAGTCTTGCCAGGGGCAGCCTCAGACATTTTTTCTTTGTTTGAGCCCTTATGACAAGCGAGTGAGATGAGTTCTTAGATAGTGGTCTTCGACCAATCCTTGTTTGATAGCTCCTCCTATATTTGTCTGTTATTATTTTTGTGCCATGTTCATGCATCTTTACATTTATTACATCTTGTAGATTGAGCATGAGCATGTCCCGAGGCTACAGTAGTTTTATATTCTCAATTAACCAATTAAAATTGGGGTTTTCCTGGTTTAATAACTAATAAAAATGGATATTTTCTTACTTATACATATGCCACAACTACCCTTTGGTATGGTGCTCTTTGCAAGTATAATTGAAAGAGTTTTTAACTTACATGGATGATGGATAAACTGTAACTTAGAGTGGTTTTTGCACTCATGGGGAGAGGATCCCTAAGATTTCATACTAAGGGCCAGGGACCCTATAAATCTATTTTGTTTTGGCACTAATGGGGTGGAGACCCCTGAGATTTGGCACTAAGGGTTAGGGACCCCTTGTTTCTTAATAACTAATAAAAACGAAGAATTTCTTACTTATACTTATACGTATTCCACAACCACCTAGTGGTATGGTGATATTTCCATGTATAACCAAAAGCATTCTTAACTGCCGCTAATGATGGATATACTTTTAGTCTGAATGATTTTTGCACGAATGGGGCGGACACCCTTGAGATTTGGCACTAAGGGTCAAGGACCCCTTGATTCGGTTTGGTTTTGGCACTGATGGGGTGAGGACCCCTGATATTTTGAAATAAGGATTAGGTTCCCCAAAATTCGGTTTGGATTTTTTCATATTTACTTTTAGCACCCCCATGTATTCATTCATGCATTGTGTGTGCTCACCGAGCTTAAGAGGGAGTTATGGTAGGTTTGTTGTGTTGTTTATGCCAACCGATGTGATCGGGCGTCCGGTAGGTTTTTGTGTGATTACTTTTTATTCTTCACTTGGTTCTAGTTACAACTCACATATTTTATTTGAGGTATATTTATGGTGGCATCAGTATTGGCCCTTAATAGAGTAGGCACAACTGATAGCAGCAACTAAGATGAGCTTTATAGTCCGAGATTATTGTGGCTTCCTTGATTCCCAGCCTTCTTCATTTTTTCAGTTGTGGGACCAGTGTAGTATTTCTTTTGTAGGAGCTACTTTGTATATATTTTTCTTTTAGATACTTCTGTTTAGTAGCTCTATATGTCATTGACACCAGGTTTTGGGATTTGGGTTGCTTATATATTTCTCCCTACTTTCGCTATTGTTTACATTTTCTTATATTTCACTGGTTTTCCTATTTTTTAGTGTTTATATCCCATTGTGAGTATCTTCAGGCTGAAGGCTTAAGCTTGTCTACTTCAAAGTTGTAGACGCCATTATGACCCGAATTTTGGGTCGTGATTGAGGTTTATCAGATCCTAGATTCACTGGTCTTTTTTGGCATTGGAGCAAGTACCTAGTAGATTCTTGTGGATTGGTGTGTAGACGACCACATCAAATCTTCGAGTGGCTACAAGGTGACTTAGTAGAGTCCTATCGTTCATTGATACTTGAACCATTTTTGACAACATACCTTGGATTCAGTTTTCACAGATTGTGCATGCTAGAGGTTCTTCAATAAATCGAGACCCTCCCCCAACAAGTCAAGAGAGGGTAGGGGTTAACACTCCACCTATTCCTATAACCCTATCTACTACACAGTCGAAGAAACCTCTTACGCCACTACCACTATTTGCATAGACATCGCCTTCCATCTATAGAGATCTATTGTGGAAGATGCTACAGATGCTACATAGAACTACAAAAAAAGGACCCCAGTAATCTGCTCAAAGAGCTTCATAGGGTGCACTACCACCCACAAATATCCAAAGCTTCAGAAGCATTTCCAGCACCACTGGCTATTCCATTCCATACTGCTACTAGCCTATACCAGTACTAGCATCAGTTCTAGTTTTCCCTACATCTGAGGTGCGGAAGATGCTGGATAATTTTCTATAGATTGTCCCCACCAAATTCTCGAGAGTGCAAGGTCCAGGAAACCTACGAGATTATTACTATATATGAGGAGCATTTACATACCGTAGCTAATAGACTCACATAGGGTGGATTTTACCTTCTATTTGCTAGAAGGCATCGCCAGTCAGATGTGGCTAGTATTTAGGGACCGCAGGCCATCATGGTCAGACCCACTGTCTAGGGGATAGTTCAGGGAGTCCTTCATAGCCTAGTATGTTCCTAAAAGCGCCCTTGAGGAGTTGAAGTCTCAATTTGAGGGCTTGCATCAGGGATATATGAGCATTTCTAAGGATAAGGTCTGTTTTTTTACCTATCTAGGCATGCTAGGGACTTGCTTCCTATAGAGGATGAGTGGATTCATTTCTTTGTATATAGGATGAGATTAGACCTGCAGAGTTATATTGAGTGGTTAGTAGTTCTGCAGAGGTCCTTCCTTGATGTTGTGTACCATGCTCGAAGCATGGAGATCTTAGCTCTCCAGGCCTACAAGGGGTAGTAAGAACATGCAACGCTATCAAGGTATTATTTAGGGGTTTAGATCTGGGGTTCGTAATTTCAATAGATGGTTCCAGCCTAGTAGATACTATCCCATGTCTATCATGATGTGAGGGGTTAAAGTTCCATGCGGCTGGGTGGATGTGCTCGACATTTGGGATATAGATTATTAGGGGGCCCTTTCCTCACTCACAGGTTATCCACCACTTTGGATCATGCCTAAGGTTGGCTCGCAGGATTGATGAGCAGTGGAACACCCCCATGGATTTAGAGGGGATTTCTGAACAACAAATGCCATATCCATGCTACAACTCGCTATTGGCTGGTATTTGTTAGTGCTAACTTGGCCCCCTCGCTTAGTGAGTCAATTGTGTGGTTTCACTAAGCAGTCATGATAGGGTCAATCATTGACCGAGAGTCCCTGAATATTAGAGAGATTGTTCTAGATGAGATGGTTGAGAGAGCTTATAGCTCGAAAGAGACCACTGCACTTGCCTTACCATGCCTCATCTCAGAGTTGTGTCATAGGGCCAACATCCCCAGGACTGAGGAAGTATATACTGAGTTTGAGGTGGTCTGCATAGTTGATTATACCAGGATTGAACAAGAACTTCAAGAGGAACTTCATCGTCAGCCTGGGTTTGCTGAGTGATTTGCGGTAGGATATGTAGATTATCAGAATGACCCTACAAGTCATCCAGACTTTCCAGCTTCTGAAGCTAAAGTACCGCCAGCCGCTCTTGTTGGTAATGAGGAAGCACCGGTGCATCAGGGTGTTTTACCAATTACAGCAGCGCCTCTACAATACCTGCTATAGCTTCCTCTACCGGTGGTCCAACAGAGCTACCCTATTTTTTGCATCCTCCTATAACCCGACCTTCTCTAGCTCAGCCATCCCCAACTAGTCCATCCATCTTTTTAGGACCTAGGAGGTCGGACCCTACAGATGAGTCTCAGGTGACTCCTTCCATAATCCTATGGATTTATCAGATGGCCTTAGCATTAGAGCAGAGATCCATTCGCTTAGAGCGTGACATGGATTTTCTAGTTATCACCTGGGTAAATGCGGCCATTAGGGTAATGCAGCAGTAGGTGCAACAACTGACTCGCACTATTCAGAGTTATGGGATACTCCTTGAGGACTTTGGGGCTACTTTGAAGCAAGGTTAGAAGGCTCAGGACAGAGCTGCCAAGATTTCTCAAGAACCCTGGCAAGAGATGATTAACATAGTTTCTTAGTTGTAGGTGGATCTTGACACCCTCACCACCACTGATTAGACCCAGGTATTTCAAACCCCATCTCTATCATAGCCCCATATGCTGCGGAGTTGCACGAAGCATCTCAGGCAGCCGATCCCCCAGTTCATACTAATATTGCAGCTGCGACCGATGATAACAAAAAGGTTTTTGGGGACTTATAGGACTTGGATACCCACCTGCTTGCTGAAGGGCTGGTCTGGTCTCTCCACGATTATTCCATAGTTGGGTCTAGTGGGAGAAAACCTGTTGAAGAGTCTTTTTATCCATCCACCACACCATCTGAGGATACCCTTCTCCTTTACAGGATTGAGCCATCAGGAGTCCTCCTTGCCCTTTGCTTTACTTTTTCTTTATCTCCATTGGGGACACTGCTTTATTTTTTCGGGGGTGTAGTTATTTGTTGAAATGTGGAAATCTTAGTTACTGTTTTTGTTTATCTTAGATGTTTTTATTCTGGAATCCTATTTTGGAAATCTTACTTTTGTTTTATTAGTCGTTTTTCTCTACTTGACATTTTTTCTAATAAGTAAATCTGTAGAAGTTGCTAAGTGATGTTTTCCGATGATAGACAGAGTGATGACTTTCATAAGGGAAAATGTCACCTTTTTATTGGTAGCTTTTGTAGTTGTACATGAATGGATTGTTTTGTACTAGTGATTAGTCTCCAAATTTTTTTGAATGGAATGTATGGAAATCAAGTTGCATGGAAAATAAATAATTTTGTAACAATATTTAATTTCTTTTTGTGACTCTTGCTTTACTAGTAGTGATTGGTATGTTGAAGATGACTCTAATTGGTCTTGCTTAGGAAGTAAAATGTTGTCGCCCGGGATATTTCATATGCCATGTGTTGTGAGTTTTTGTCTCTAATTCTTTTGCTATTTGTATTATCTAGAACTTGCCCGGTTAGTCTTTTGATACTAGTCTTAATTGATTTTAGGGGGAGAAATAACCCTAGGCCTTTGTTGTGATCCTTTAACCTACTTGGATTAAATAGCCTACCATTACGCTATGCTTTTATCCCTAGTTATCCCATTGAGCTTTATACTTTTTCTTTGACAACCGTGTTACAAGCCTTAATACATTCTTGAATTAACCCCTCTTTTGAACCCATCCCTCCTTGAATACTAAAATTTACAATGTAGTCTTATAGCCTAAGTTAGGGTGTGGGTAAATTGAAGAATGTATGATGGCTTTGTAAGTGATTCTCTAGAGAAAAGTCAAGAAAAAAAATGTTTGGGGTATCAAAAGAAGAAAAGAAAAATATATAAAAGAAATGAAATTATTAATAAATGGGGATGCTAGAATGAAAGCAATAATGTTTGGTACCCAAGGTTGAAGAATAATTAAAAAGTATTGTGTAGTATTCAAGTAAGGTGTAGTCACTGTTATGCTAAATTCTTATCCTTCCCTTCTCGAAACCTGTATTACAATCCTTAAAAATTCCTTGTGGGATCTCAACCTAAAAACTTTTGAGTTAGTGATGAAGGAAAATAAGGGCAAGCTTATGGTATAATACTTGTAGCATTTGAATTTCTTTGTGAGTATGAGCGCTTTGTATGTGTCCCTTGTGTTCTTGTATATATGCAGAGTATTATGGGACTTATTTTGGCCTAGGGGCATATGAGTAAGAAAGGATTGGCTATGTTTATATACTCCGAAAGTAAAACAAGTGAGCATGCTTTGGAACCAGTATAATTAAGTCACCTCTTGAAATTCATTATGGTCACTTAGTAACTTTATATGTTCCATTGCATCCTTTTAGAACATGTGCATGAAATGGGAAAGTGTTGCTCATATATTGGTTGACTCATCGTTAGTACTAATTAGAGTTGTGAACCTTGTTTTTTCTTAGAGCGTGATGTCAAATTGAGCCTAAAATGACTATCACTTGTGTTTACTTGAGGAAAAGAAAAGATTTTAAGTTGTGAGTGTTGATGAGTGGCCTAAAAACCACTCATTACATCTGAACGCATAGTTAAATTACTTGTTTTCGTCATCAGTATGTCAATTTCTGACATTAGTTTGGTGAGTATTTCAGGGCTGGCGTTAGTTTGGTGAGTATTTCAGGCGAATTCATGTCTTTTGGAAAAACCAAGCAAACGAAAGCTAAAATACTGAATTAGGAGAAGAAAGTGTCATCGTGGTGGTTGAAAATGAACCATCGGATTTAATAGAAGAACGCCACCACAACATAACATCGCCATACAAGCTAGGAAGATGATCTGAGATTACTGGCCAAGACGGCGATTCGCCTTAAAAGCAGGCAGAACGCCGTCCACAACAGCAGTCATCACTGTCTACAAAGGCGGTACTATTG
>JBDJHY010184802.1:0-11994 GCA_039654485.1 Withania somnifera
TTACAGTATACTCTTTAGTTATAGTACAAATTAGTTTGCACTTAGTTAGTATAATCATCTACCATCTTAATCAATACATGGACCTAAATCCTTCCATAACTTTATCGAGAGAGTCAACTAAATACATGTCCCTATGGGTTTGACATTCAGCTCACAAGATCCATTATATTACTTGTACGAACGCATACATTTGCGTGTGTGTTTGGACGCAACATTAATCACTCTCTAGAAAGATGAGATGACATAGTGTACGCTGTTCTTTTGCATGTGTGATCTCTGATTTTTCTAGTGGATTTCATAATCATTAATTTTAAACTAGACCCAAAAGTCCTATTATTTTGGGACATCACTTACTTTATATAGGACGTGCATTGATTGATGTAGATGTTGAGCAGTTATCCATGAGGGATCAAAACAAGGTTGAAGTGTTTGGTGTATATAAAGCTCTGAAGTTTCTAGTCATGTATAAAGAGTTGTCAGCGATCACTATTATTGATGGGGAATACAAAATTCCGCTTACATTAGTAAGGGACCCGTTAGAGAGATCTATCATCGGGAAATTAAGTCATGGTGATGCTCATACCTATGAGATGATTCAATTTTTGGACCTTGCAAGTGTTTTCTTGGATTGTAGAGAGTACGAGACTCTACATAGACCCATTGGGACACCCGCCCAAGCCATCTATTAAGGAGGGTCTGAAATTAGAATTGAATTCACTACCTTTTCATCTGAAGTATGCACTCTTAGGAGATAAATACAAACTACTAGTCATTATTGTTACCAAATTTTCCAAGGCATAAGTGGAAGAAATACTAGTAGTGTTGCACAAGAGGAAAGAGCTACTGGATGGCGGATGTCAGAAATTCAAGGTATTAACCCAGCCTTCTTCATGCACAAAATCATGATGAAAGATGACCATAAGCCTAAAGTTCAGCACTAGAGGAGACGAAATCTTCTAATGAAAGATATAGACAACAAAGAAGCCATCAAGTGATTAGATTCAGCTATAATATTACCATTTTCAGATAGCAAATGGGTTAGCCTAATCCAATGTGTCCCCAAAAAGGGAGGCATGAAGATGGTGATAAATGATAAAAATAAGTTTATTCTTACCTATACTACCAAAGGCTGACATATATGCATGCATTATCACAGACTAAATAAGTCCACCCACAAGTACCATCCTATCCCATTCGTTGATAAGATGTTAGACAAGCTTAAGGGTCAAAAGTACTTTTGCTTTCTTGGTGGGCACTACAAATTTAAGCAGATTGTTATAGCTCCTAAAGAGAAGGAAACAAATACTTCTATTTTCCTCCTTGGGACATATTCTTTTAGTTACATGCCTTTTGGGTTGTCAAATGCTCCTACCACCTTTCACCACTACATAATAGCGATATTTAGTGACATGGTGGAGAGCTTCCTTGAGGTATTCATGGATGATTTTTTTTTTTTTTTTGTAACTCATTTGAAGTTTTCTTGTAGAATCTTGAAAGGGTGTTGTCAAGGTGTGAAGAGACACATATGGTTGTCAATTAGGAGAAGTTCCACTTCTTGGTTAGAGAAGGCATTTTCCTTGGACACGAGGTTTATAAAAAATGTTTGGAGGTAGATCATGAAAAAGTTGTAGTGTTTAAAAAGCTACCACCTCTTGTCACTGTAAAAGGGTGTGTAGTTTCTTTATCTATGCAGGATTCTACATGCAATTTATTAAAGAATTCTAAAAAATTACAAGGCCTATGTGTGAGCTGCTAGAAAAAGATGTCAAGTTTTAATTTGGAGAAGATTTCGTCAAAGACTCTCAAGAATTTTAAAAAAAATTGTTAGTGGCATATGTTCTCAATGCTCCAAACTGGAAGCTCCTGTTTGAAATTATGTCTGATGCGAGTGATACTATAATTGAAGCTGTGTTGGGTTATAGGAAAATAGTAAATTTCACTCTATATACTATGCTAGCAAAACTCTAGATGTTGCTAAAATGAACTACACAGTAACTGAAAAGAAGATGCTTGCATTAGTATATGCATTTGATAATTTCAAAGCTTGCTTTAAAGGCACTAAAGTTATTCTATACACTTATCATGTTACCATCCATTGCCTCTCACCCTTAGACTAGTGGGAAGGTAGAGTCTCTAATAGGGAGACCAAGTGGATCTTACAGAAGACCATGAACGTGCAGCACAAGGATTGGGCTCTCAATCTTTATGACTCATTGTGGGTGTATAGAATAGCATACAAGACTCCCATTGGAGTATCTCTAGTCAACTATTTTTTTTTGGAAGGCATGTTACTTGCCTGTGGAGAAGGAACATAGTGCATGTTGGTCTATTCAAAAGCTTAACTTTGATCCAAAAGATACACAGGAGAAGTGGATGAGGTAACTAGATGAGCTGGAGGAGTTCAGACTCTATGCTTATGAAAATGCCAAGCCGTAGAAGGAGAAGACAATAAATGGCATGATAAGAAATTGGTGGCAAGGACCTTTGAGCCTGGACAATAGGTCTTGTTGGTTGATTTGCGATTGAGGTTGTTCCCAAGAAATATAAGGTCTAAATAGAGTGGGCCTTTTGAGGTGATACGGGCGATAGCTCATAGGGTATACGTTTTGAAGCATAGGAAAAAAACAATTTTTTTTGGTCAATGGTCAAGGGTTAATAATTATTGGTCCAATAAGGATAGAGAAGATACGTCCATTATATTGGTAGAAATATTAGCGTGAGCTGGGTTGTTCCACAATGTTAAATCAGGTGCTACTGGGAGGCAACCCTTGTTTTGTATTTTAATAGTTAGGATTTACTTTAAAATATAGGATAATAAAAGAAAACTAGAAAAACATGAGTCATGCAATGATTAAAAATAAGGTAGTAGGTGGAAGGCAACCTACTATTTTATTACTTTTCACATACTTTGTTGTTTTCTTTATGTGTAGGCGCAAAAAATTAATTTAAGGATTGGAGCATTTCATGGATTCTTAAGGTAAGATAATTTGTATTTGCACAAATTCCCATGTAAGTGACTTGAAATATCATCCGAAGATATTCCCAAAGTGGCATAAAAAGAGAAAAGATGCAAAAAAATATTGAGGGTAGGCGCGTTTGAAACATTAAACTCAAAAAAATATGGTGCATTGGGGACCATTAGAAAATTTCTATAGAAAGCAAATTAGCTGAGGCCATGCATGATAGACACCATGTCGTGCCCAACTTAGTGAACTGGGAGACATGACATGGTGGGGTGAAGATTTTTGTCTTTTTCATTTAAAATTTGGGTCAAATTGGACCTAGTTTGAATTATAAGAGGATATCAATATCCAGTTCTCCCATTCTAATCCCTAAAAATCGTGATGACACCCAATATCACCCTAAAATCCCCATAGATATCCTTCTTCTCTTTTTTAAGGTTTCTTAAAAATTTTGCAAGAACAAGGTATGATTCTTCTGCTTTATCCTTTATCATTGGCGCAAGTTATTTTTGTTATTCTCTCTCTTGAAAGAAGGATAAATGGTTCAAAATCTTGATGGTGCTTCCATGGTGAAGACACCCACTTCCTTTAAATGCTAGGTTTTATAGTTTTTTTTATCTATGCTTTTGATTGGATTTTTGTGGTGAATACTTTTGGAAGCACGAGTAGTGGGTTTTGAATGTTTATTTGGAATCTTGAATATACTACTTGAATATGCTACTTGTTGATAAACATGGTTGTGGGTTGAAAAATTCATATTGCTGATAGGAATGCGATATAATGGGTGATTCTTTTTTTTTTTTTTGCAATAAAGTATTGGATAAGAGTAAGAAATTGTTTTTTATAAAATGAGCCAAGGTTGAGGAGAAAGATGTGTTGCTAGTGGAAATTTTCTAAAACTAAGTGTGTGGTGGCCTTTGAAGTCCCCAAAACCTTTAGTTGACTAGAAATGTTAAATTGTGCACCAAAGAGGAAACTTAATATTGTTTTGAAGGAATCATGCCTCTTAAACAACATGTAGGGAAAGAAATAACATCTTCAAGCTAAGGAAGGAAAAGATCCTGTGTAGGTGCTTCAGTTCCACCCTCTCCAATTCTAGCATAAAGAGTGAGATGAGAGTTTGGATTACAATGGGTGGTACCTGAAGGAAATATATGGGTAAAGAGTACATATGTTACTTATTTTATTTACATTATTAGATGTCATTCATTGTTGATAGTTAAAACCATTTAGCATATCCTCGTTGGTGTCGTCTACTACTGTTCAGTACTACCTTTTACATGTACATTCCTACCTTACTTAGTATTTGTGATGGATATCCAAGTATATATAGCATTGCTTTTGCATTAATTTTACTGGTAGTTTTCTCTGATTGGTAATTTACTTTAGGTACTGATTGACTTAGCTTAACCTTATACGCTAGATCACATGTGTTTACTTTTTGTTACTCCCTTATATTATCGGTTAACTTTACCTTATTATTATAATGTTAGAATATATTTTATTATGATGATGATGTTTTTTGGTGCCCTAGGTGTGTAGTTTGTCTCCTTGATTAGTCTACCTACTAGCTTATGCCTTTGCTTAGTATTTTCACCTATTGCCCTCAATTATTTAGCTGCTTTCCTTATTGTACCTATTTGTTGTTAGAGCCTTTTTCTATTATAATTGTTTCCTTATTATCTTCTTGTTGGGTGTAGATCTTGTTGTTTTATTATTTTTATCTTATTCATACCCAGTCAGTCTACGATACCTACTGGGTGCCCATTGTTATTGGTATTCATACTACACTTCTATATCTTTTTCGTGATGCTTGAATTAGTGAGGGTATCCTTAAGGATGAGCTACATTTTTGGAGAGGATATGGTGAGCTCATGGAATTTAGGAAACACTTCTCCATTATCAGCATCTCTATTTTTGCTTGTAGTTGGACACAACTTTTACCTTGTATTATTTAGAGCAGTTGTTTCTTGTTTTGTATAAAGATTCTTTTCATACTATTGATACTAAGTCTTGGGTATGGTTTTTATTTATTGTATTTGGTTCTATTCTCCCTTTTCCTTTTTTAGCTTCTAGGTTGGTGTGTTTTGAGGTACAACATATTTTTTGTCGCTCCGATCTGGGAAATAGGCTTGTCTATAGGTGGCATTGGTAGGTGTCATCATGACTCGATTTTTTTGTTGTGAAAAAAGGATGATTTTCTTCATATATGTAAATGTTATCGGCAATTGAATAAAGTTACAATCAGGAAAAATCTATCCCACTCCTAGAATTAATGATCTGTTTAACCAACTTCAGGGTGCCAATTGTTTCTCTAAGATAGATCTTAGATCCATTAACCATCAGTTGAAAAGTTAAGGAATGTAATATTCTGAAGACTTTTTTTTGGACTCGGTATGGTTTTTTTGAGTTTGTGGTCATATCGTTTGGATTGACAAATGCCACATCTACCTTCATGGGTCTTAAAAACAGTGTTTAAGCCCTAACTTGATTCCTTCATGATCGTGCTTATTGGGAAAATGTTAGTCTATTCAAAGAGAGTCGATGATCATGTTGCTTATGTTAAACTAGTTCTCCAAACTCTTCTAGACTGCCAATTGTATGCTATGTTTTTAAGTGCAAGTCTGTAGCTTTCCTCGGCCATGTGGTTTCTAGAGAGGGGATCTAGGTTGATTTTCAAAATAAAGGTGTTGTAAAGAAATATACTAGACCCACCTCTCCATTCAAGATCATAGGTTTATTAGATTTATATGGATATTATCGGAGGTTTATACTTGGTTTCTCATCCTTATCTGCTTCGTTTACTATATTGACCTAAAGGAAGGTCAAGTTTGAATAGTCATATAGTTTTGAGAATAGCTTCTGAGATATAAAGGATAGATTGACTTCTTCTCTAGTGTTAAACCTATCATAGGGTACTGAAGGGTTTGTGTTTTTTTACAATTCTCTTTGGTCAGTCATGGTTGTCTTCTTATGAAAAATGGGAAGTTTATAGCCTAGTCTTCTAAGAAGCTCAATTTTCATGAAAAGAATTACGCGACTAATGATCTTGACTTGGAAAGCATAGTCTTTTCTTTGAAAATATGAGAACACTACCTGTATGGTGTTAAAGATGATGTATTTACTGATCACAAAAGTCTTTAGTATGTGTTTTAACTTAAGGATCATAATCTTCCCAAGAGGAGATGGTTAGAGTAGCTAGAGGATTATTACATGAGTGTGCTTTACCACTCTGATAAGGCCAATATGGTTGTTGATGCCCTTAGCGGACTTTCTATAGAGAGTTTGACTCATGTTGAGGAAGGTAAGAAGGAATTTTCAAGAGATTTGCACAGCCTTACAAATTTGGGTGTTAGACTGGTTGATGCTAATGATAGTGTTATGTTAGTGTTGATGCATTAAAACATACTTTGGTTATTGAGGCAAAAGAAATGTAGGATAGTGACCTAGTTTTGCTTTAGTTAAAATATGTTATTAGTAAACAGAAAGTATAGTTTTTATAGCAAGGGTGAAATGGGGGCATGAAGGAAATAGCTAAGTTTGTGGAAAGCATCCAAATTTCCAACAAGTGAAAGTTCAACACTGAAGCCAATAGGATATGCAGAGATTTGGGATTCTAACAGCAATAGAAATCTATTAATATGGACTTCATTACCGAGTTACTTAATATTAGGAGGTAGCATGACTCTATTTGGGTAATTGTGTACAGGATGACCAAATCATCCCATTTTCTACCCATTCTTACTAGTTTAACAGTAGAGGAGTATGCCATATTGTACCTTCGGGAGATAGCTATACTCATGGTGTGCCTTTGACCATCATTTCTGATAGGGGTACTCATTTTACTTTGCAGTTCTATAGATATTCTTAGAGAGGCTTGAGTTCTCAGGTTTACCTCAGCATCTCTTTCATCTGCAAATAGATGGTCAGGCTGAAAACCATCCAGACTCTTAAAGATATAAAAAGAGATTTTTCACTTGGTTCAAGGGTAGTTGGGATGACCACCTCCCTTTGATAGAGTTTGTTTATAATAATAGCAACCAGTCCAGTATAGAATTGATCCATCTGAGGCCTTATATGGTAGTAGTTATATATCTCCCATTATCTATTTAAGGTTAGTGATACAACATTGATAGGGCCAGATCCAGTATTTAAGGCTACTCAAAAGGTTTGGATTATTCGAAAAAGCCTAAAAACAAGTCAAAGTAGAAAAAAGTCATATGCTGAAGTTAGAAGAAGGGAGTTGGAGTTTGATATAGAAGACTGGGTATATTTGAATGTTTCACCTATGAATGGTGTTATGCTCTTTATAAGAAAGGAATGATTAGTCCCCGTTATGTTAGCCTATATCCTATTCTAAGGAGAGTGGTCCAAGTGACCTATGGGTTGGATCTTTCGGTTGATTTAGCAATAGAACGTCCTATATTCCATGTTTATCTATTGAAGAAGTTTTTGAGTGACCTTTCCTTAGTTGTTCGTGTGGAGAGCATTATTGTAAAGGATAGTCTCACTTATGAAAAGGTACCAGTTCAGATTTTAGACAGGTAGGTGCACAGACTTTAGAACAAAGAGGTATCTTTAAGTCAAGTTGTTATGGAGGAATTAGGATGTTAAAGGATCTATATGGTAGGAAGAAGCTGATATGATAAAGAAATAAGACTATCTTTTCTTTCTAGTTTCGACCTAGTATGAGGTAGTAATTCCTGAATTCTAGCTTTCTTTTCAGTTTAATGCTAAAGTCAGTTGTCATTTCTTCCATATCATTGCGTTTGTGCCAAGAATGCTCAGGTCATGTTTATATTTAGTCAAAAATTCAAAATCATACTTAGTTTTAGTTAGATCCTAATGATCATGATAATACTCACCTATTCTATCCAAATTCAACTTTAAGCTCAACTCTAGCCTTTATTTGAGGACGAATGATCCCACGGAAGAGATATTGTAATGCATCATACTTGTATTGGTGTAGAAAGTCAAAATCTCATCTTAGAATACAAAATCAGAATAGAAAATTTTCCCTAGGATGCCATGAGTCATGTCATGACTCGTGGAAACTTTCACGCGCCCGTCTATCAAATCGTGTGAGTTGGAATAGAACTTTGACATTTTAAGCTCTTGAAATGTAATCTAAGTCCAGGACCACTAGTGGAGGTATGATTCGTGACTCCTAGTTATGGGTTGTACTATAAAATCATGATCTCAAAGTCTAGAAAACCAAATTTCCAATCTATAATTCTATGAGTCATCCCATGACTCGTTACATAGACATACAAGTCGTGCCAGGGACTAGTGGGGGTCCTAAATCCAAACTTCTAGTAATCCAAGCTTCTGACACAAGACTTGAGTTATGAGTCGTGATTCATCACCATGAGTGGTAAGTCCCTTCGTGTTGATATCCTAGTGGTGATATGCAAAAAAATTCTACACTTTCATTCAATCTCTTTGGGGTATTTTATACCATTCTTATGCCCTATTACATGATGATTAGCTGTTATAACATCTTTTTTACCCTTAAAATAAATATTCCAAGTCCTTATTCCTTATTATATTCCAAAACACTTAAAAAAAATAAGTAGTTTTCTTAAGCAAGTATGCTCAATGTGTTCACCTAGGGTTTCAAAGTTCATTACATTCTAAAACTTTCCCTTGATCTTGAGTTCAAAACCATAATGATTACCTTGTTGGAAATTATTTTATGAGTTAAATGTTGCAATATCATATGATTTTAGATTTGTAGCATGATCCTTTCCTATTTATATGAATTACCATCATAGAACATGTTGAATTGACTTATCATAGATTCTAGAAAATTATGACTTTAGCATATGAAAACTGATGAAGTAACATTATCATCCTTAAAACATGGTTTTTAAACTCTATGTGAACTTATCAAGATCTATGAAAATCTCAAATGATAAAAACATAACAAAAAATATGTAATGATCCTAACGTTCTTTTAGGAGACAAACACTGCGTTTTGTATTCTAGAGCATTTCAGTAGCTACCTTAAAGAATCACAAAAATATAACAAGTATTAACGTGTCTGGAATCCCATACTATTAGTAGGATGAATAGTATACTAACTAGCAAACAACCTTGCTAATGCCCTACCCAGTCGGCAGGCACAAACAGTAATCCAAGAAACCCAACATTACTTCCCCCATAAGCCTAGAGGGAACAAACAAGGATGAAAGATCCAATGCAAGGGGGTGCTGAGAAAGTAAATCAAGTGCTACCATGCACCCTTACTAGGATATTCCCAAATTAGAAGGAAACCATAGGAGACATCTCTATATACCACTACTCCCCTTGTATACCCCCTCCCCTAGTTGCGCATAGTGCTTGCTATGTAGTGACATAAAAAATCAAAAAAACTACCCAAGATTGGAATCAGTGTATCTATACAGAGCCACTAAGTATAGAGTACAGTATAATTCAATAACACAAACATATCTTTGAAAATATATAATAAACAAATTACAAGCTGAAAAGGAGAGCAGGGACAGCTGGACACCCAAAGCTCACCATGTATCTCTGAAATGAACAGCAAGGAAGCACGAATCGCTAACTACGAATCAACATTTGGCACTTACTTGGACCTTCACCAGGGAACACAAGTGCAGTATGAGTATAAGTCAGCTAAAAAACCAGTATCCAATGGGCCCACTAGGCATATAACAAACATAAAGGCAGTAATTAACAAGAATACAAGAAGGTAAAGTCATGGAAGCAAGTAGTATAACACGTAAAGCTAGCTCCATAGATACGAATCAAAGAAGACAGATTGAGCTTGTCGTCGCTAGCTAACACAAAGAACAGGATCACAAGTAAGGAAAAAAGGACGTACCTAGGGTCCTTGTTGCAACACATAAACAATAACAGTAAGAGTAGAAGAAATGATAATGAATGCAATAAAGGACATGGACGGTATACCGGTAATCTCAAGGTACAAAAGGGACAATAAAGCATGTAGAAAAATGCACAAATAACCCCTCACATAACGAGGAAGGTCCAAATATAAAGACTATAACTAGCTAAATAGTAAGTACAGTAAGCAAATTAACACTGCCAAGCCCCTATAAAATGATAGCATATACGAAATTCAAGCTCACCTGTCGACATCCCATACTATCAGGTGTAAACTGAAGTAAACAAGTACAGAAAAGTAATACAATCACACAATGTCACAGTTCATGTGTACGTTCCTCCTCCAGTATCCGTAGGCCCGGTAAGAAGGATCAACAAAAGTTCTAAACCCCATATATCCCTACTCTGACCTATTCCTCTCCTCCATGTGCACACATCCTAGAGCCAGGGTCCATGGAGGTACACCCACCATGTACAAAACTCTATGGTCATAGTAATCTCACATCCCAATATCACAAAGACTCAGGAAGTCTCCTAATATGGCATACAATCCCTCAGTAATGGTCTCAGTGTGCCATAAACTCGATAACTCAGGGTGTGCCCGTGCCTCAATATAGTATCAAAAGATCTCCAAATTAGAAGGCATGAAAGGTATAGAAAACTGTACTTATTATAGGGTGAAGTCGGACTCAAGTGTTAGTGGTTGTACTCACTGTCGAACGATATCAGACTCAATTCCCAACATTTAGTAGTAAGTGTTAGTACATGGTGCTAGGGTATGATACCTGGTCTAAATCAGGAAAAAGGATAGTACCAGGTTCTTGACATGCAACCGAGTCTAAATTGGGTAAAGGATCAGTTATCTTATATTATTATTATAAAGTTCCATCTTTATTACAATTTTATCCATTTTATTCTCATTATAGGAACTAGCCTTCACGACTCAACAATCATATGATAAAAAGTGATACGGGTCCCAACCCATAATGCAATCTCAAAACAAAGCGTTCGTCTCTCTTGCAGTATGAATGCAACATCACAACAATATCTAATGCTAACTTATCCCCTACACAGGCTCAATTAAGCTACAGCTAGCAGCATAATACACCATCCCAAAGACAAGGTAAAAAACCAAAATCCAACCCATGCAATAGCGTTCTACTATATCCAGAGTCACCCTACAACTATCATGAGGCTAGTACTAAGTCATGGGTGAAGTATTACACTGAGAACCAGCCAGGGAAAAAGGAACAAAAAGGGAGCAAAGAAGCTGTCCAAGTACACTACCAACCTACAAAACCTATCCCACAAATTCGCATATACCAACCTGATTGATAACAACTGATCTCAAATGGCTTCAAAACTTGTAAAATATGAATCCAATAATCAAAAAGAGTCTAATCGTATGAAGTATACTAAATATAGACTGGGTCGAGATTCAGGCCAAAAATGGGTTTGTGGGATCCACGACCCAACGGCTAAAAAAGACGGAATTATAAGGAAATATTCAGAGAAAATGCAAGGGTGGTGGTCAACTATGTACCCTAAGTAGTTCCCTATACTTTCCTCTACTCAAAACCTTACTCTCACAACTAGAGGTCACTAAAAACAACGGAAATAATTTTGATGAAGTGAAGAAAAATGGGGCAATTGGAAACTATTTAAGCTGGCTACAGGGGCAGAAATTGAGGTTGCAGTTATGAGCCCACTGCAATGGAAAAATAGCCGCTCGGGTGACCCTAGCCTTCCAAGCCTAGGGTTGCAACGGAAAAAATGAGGGCACTGATGTAACGGTATTTTATGTCACATATTGCACTTAAACTATGAAAATATGCATATTCATGAGTAACATTTGTGTGATTAAATGTGTTTTATGAGTATTTACAGGGTAAAGTTGATATTTGGAATTTTGGAGAAATTCGACGAAAAAGAGAAGTTTTGAGGGATTTTTGGACCAATAAAGGTCTTTTTCATCATCTACGTCTTCGTTCACCCCCAAACGGTTCTTCTAAGTCTACTATCAACAGGAAAATTGACTAGATTAGAAGAACAAAACAGGCAATGGATTGGATGATTCATCCAACCTCAGATGGTTTGCTCGGGTGGGTTTTGTCCAGTGATAGGCAGAAAATGAGACGTCACGTCCAATGAGCTTTCTCACAAA
>JBDJHY010184812.1:0-11994 GCA_039654485.1 Withania somnifera
TCTGTAAAGTTTATGGAGCGAATAATCGGTCATTATATATGTGTATTGCATGAGTAGTTCTCCAATCCCATCGATTGACTATTTAAGATGCATGAATATATATGTATATGATGAGTTTGAATTTAATTATTCAATGTTTATATGACTGTTTTGATGATCTATTGTAATAATTTTCAATCTCAGTTCAAAATGTCTCATTTTACCTCCCTTAGCACTATCTTGGGTCAAAATAAACTTGAGGGGCATAACTATGTCTGAGCCTCACAGTTCTATGTCTTCTATTCATCTAGATTCTACTAAATGTATAGATATTTAAGGGAAGTTTATCCGTGGGAAGGAATGAAAAGGGACATAGCCGAGTATGTGGCTAAGTATCCGAACTGCCAACAGGTGAAGGTTGACATCAGAAGCCAGCAGGTGAGATACAAAGATTTTATATTCCTACTTGGAAACGGAAGGTGATTAATATGGATTTTATTACTGGGTTGTTGTGTACTAAGACGCAGAAAGATTCCATTTGGGTATCATGGATAGATTAACTAAGTCAGTTCATTTTCTACCTATTCGCACTAAGTTTACAACAGAGGAGTGTGGTAGATAATACCTTCAGGAGATTGTTCACATGCATGGTGTTCCCTTAATCATCATTTCTAATAGGAGCACTCAGTTTACTGCATATTTCTAGAAGTCCTTCTATAAAGGCTTGGGTTCGTAGGTTTACCTCAGCACCACTTTTCATTCGAAGACAGGTGGTCAGGCTGAGAGGACCATCCAGACACTGAAGGATATTCTAGAGCATGCACATTAGATTTTAAGGGTATTTTATATGACCACTTTGCTTTGATTGAATTTACGTATAATAAAAGCCATTACTCCACCATTCAATTGGCTCAATTTGAGGCCTTGAATGGAAGAAGGTGTAGATCTCCCATTGTATGGTTTAAGGTTAGTGATGTACCTTTGATTGGTCCAGACTTCGTGTTTAATTCTACTTTGTAATTTTAATTGATTCGGGATAGGTTGAAAACATCTTTGTGGACACTCAATTTTACACTCCTCTAATGAATAATTAATAAGCTTGTATTTTCAAAAACTTGAAATATTTTAATTGAAATACTTTTAAGATCAAAATGACATAAAATTTTGCTAAAGTTTTATATATATGTATCTCCTTTTAACATTACAAATCCTATGGGATATAAACCCATGTATACATTATGTATACAAGTGCATACACATACATAGGGGTATATTTAATCAGATTCAGTATGATTTGTCTAGTATAATGTGTATACATGTTAATAAATACATTATACTATGAAAATTTATTAGAATACATAATTGATTATGTGGTATACTCAATTATGTATACAGTGCATTTATTATTTGAAATTATAATTTTAAAGGTTTAATTGTTAAGTTCTTATTTCATGAAATCAAATTATCTAATTACAGGGTATTTAATTATTCATTATTTATATTCATGTAATCCCATTTTATTTTTGTCCTATATATATATATATATATATATATATATATATGTGTGTGTGTGTGTGTGTGTGTGTGTGTGTGTGTGTGTGTGTGTGTGTGTGTCTATACCAACCTAAAGCCACTTACTCAGCCCAAAAAACCTATACTAAATTACCCCAACCCAGTCTAATATAACCTCTATCCCGGCCCAATCGACGTTTTTAACCCCAATTGACTAGACCTAACCTCATTTCTCATTTTCCCCTTCCCCCTAAATTTCCCTTGAAACCTAATATGCTTCCCCCTAAATTTCCCTTGAAGCTTCGCGAATCTTCTTAATATTGTAACCCTTGTCCTTGCTAGCCAACGTGGCTTGAAGAAGGACTTGCATATTGAGAACGTTGTACCCTATATCCTTTTCTTATTGTGGATTTGATCCTCTGTGATGAGGTATGAGAATTTGTGATCTTCTTTTTACTACTTTGTAAGAGTGTGGAGGCTAATGATTGGCTCTTGAATGTTTTCCCTCTTTTTCCCTCATTTGATTTCAAAATGCAAAGCCCTGAAGCACCGAGATCTTTTCGATTTTAAATGGAGGGTTGGAATTTGTTATTTCAGGTTTGATTTCTGTTTCCCTTTATTTTCCCGATTAGAGAAGAAGCCATGATTCCCTATAAATTCCCCTTTAACCCCTAGGGCTTAGAGAGGTTTTCAAGTGAAAAATTAGGGTCTGCAAATATTTTAGGGTTTATTTGAGTGCTCGCTGAGTTCTATTAAGGTTTTCTTATTATTGCAACTTTATATTAGTGTTTCTATAGTAAGTAGTTTTCTTATTGAGTAAAAATGGTTAGTGACTTAACCTAGGCTGGAATCTTACTATGTTTGTTTATAAGACCTTATCTTAGCCCTTAGGTTAAAAATTCAATCTTGAATCAGTGTTAGAGAGGTAAACTCAGAGTGAGCTTCAGTCCTTGGAGTGTTTCATTACAGGACCTTTCCTTGCACTATTCCAAGGGGCCTAGTAGGCGTTGGATATATTTGAGTGTATTTTTTAGTTTTTAAGCTTTCCAGGCTGTTTATCTGGTTCATCTTTGGTTCCTTCTCCAAAGAAGTTACCTTGCTATCCTTTTGCCTTTATTTTATCTCTTATCCACATTATTTGTTCACTGTATGTTCATTTTTGATATATGTTTTTTTTGTGATCTCTAAATATACTGTTAGTTGTCTATACAGTTAGATATAGTTGACTATTTTGGGGTTTTTTTTTCCATAGTTTAGATACCGTCTTGTTGTTACTATCTTGGTTGATTCTACTTGAGTTATTTGTAATTAAAGATGTGGTTTGCTTCCTTTTATAATACTTATGGTAGGTTGGATTTAGTTTTTAGTGTAGTTTGTCTTGATTTGGCTTTAACTTTGATTTACAAGGCTTTAGAAGGCGGTTGTAATGTGTCTAAAATTAATTTATTGTTGCTCTTATCTCATTGACCTTTGTTCTATTATTTTAATCTTGTCAATGGTGCTAGAATGCTGAGGGTTTACTTGCTTCTTGTATACTATCTCTTGAAGTTTTCTTTTTCTAAATGTTCCAATATTAGGTTTGTATTTTTGTCTCCAGCAGTGTTCGGTTATTATTTATCCCAGGTTTAGTGTAGATTTATCCTTGATCTTGTTGTTAAATATTGATTGATATGTGCCTTCTTTAATGTCAAATGTTTTCATTCACCCCCTTGGCCCTCAAGCCTTCTTTCTTGAAAAACGGTTATAAAAAACAAGGGCCGAGGTATTAAAAAGTTGCCTATGTGATTAGTAGGGTAAGAGAGGTTATCTTTATGTAACTAAATGACCTTCTTTTCAAAGTGACCTTAAAAGTGATTAGTTTGACTCCCCAAAATCACAAATTAAAGTCTTGTCAACCCACCCGATACTCTGATTTCAAAACTGTCATTATGTGGTTTCTAAGTGCTAAGTGATGATTATGGAATCATTTTCATATTTCAAAATGTTTAAAGGAAGTGAAAACTTATTTTCGATCACTTCATTCCTTCTGTACCTAAAATGCACAAGGATTTATATGAGTGCAATGTAAGAAAAAGATTTGTGAGACAGAACTTGGGAATCTAATAACTATTTTTGCCTATCCTAAGAGCCTATGTATTGTAGTATGCCTAAGAAGAGGGGGTGTGATTTGGTATAGGGTCCAAATCATTTCTAATGAATCCAAAATGTGTCATTATAAAACAGATTGAGGGATAGAGGGCATCTAAATGTTCTCTCAAGTATTTCAAGAAATTTAAGAGGCCAAAAATTCTCTTTTCTAAGTCTTATTTTGTTTTCTGTTCTTTGTATCTTAGACTTGCATGCTTCTCTTGATAATTTCCTTGATAATGTTGTAATTTTCTCCTTTTTGTTCTGTGACTAGTTAGCATCCTATCTAAGTCAGTTTTCTAATTAACTTTTGCTTAATATCAACCTGACATTAAAGCTAGAAGTTAAATAGTTAATGCATAGTCTTCCAAGGCTTGCCAATCTATGTGTTCACTGATTACATGATAGTTAAGTGTTATGAATTAATTCTCAATTGTCCTGCATGATTTGAATATACATTAACCTGAGTATAACCTACTTACATGCCTACCCTCATTCTCTAGTCTGCTGTTTACGCATTTTGGCTATGTTAATCAACTCAAAACTAGTAAATTTGTATGCATAACGTTTTATCTTGATATGATGTTCTAATTGCCTAAAATTTCTTGAATTTGAAGCTAAACTGGATGGTAATAGTTTTATTGTTATGTATATGCATCTCTATTTTCAATAGTATTTATGTCGTATTGTTATTTATTCTTCACATGTTGTTATTCTTAGTGTTATCATTGTATATGTCTTGTTGTCTATTTTACTGTCTAATAATAGCTTACATAGCAGTGAGGCTTAACAAATAAAGAAAAGGGTGGATACTTTTTTGGGTAGAAGGTAACAAACCTAATGAATTAACTATGAGTCTTTTGCAAGCCTATACTAGAGATGAATTACTACATTCAAAGGGGCACTAGCTCTTGACTAATAAGATGTCAAAGGGGCCTAAAAAACGAATACTCTAGGCTCGCTTCTCTCCTTCAATCCACCAGAATATAATAGGCATCGCTTTATTCTTGTAGCTGTTGACTACATCACAGAATAGGTGGAAGCCTCTTCCCACAAAGCAGTGACCAACAAAATGGTAGCCGACTTTGTCCAAGGAAATCTGATATATTGATTTGCTATACCAAAAACTATTATTATCGACAATGGGAAATCTGCGAGCAGTTTAAAATCACTCGGCAATTCAACTGCCTACCACTCACAAATGAATGGAGATGTTGAAGAAGCAGACAAAAACCTTGAGAAAATCCTCCAAAAGATGATCAACAATAACTGGTCTTGGTACGATCCCTTGCCTTATGACTTGTGGTACCGAAGATGTGATACCCACTGAAATTGATATCCCTTCACTATGCATAATTCGAGAATTAGAATTAAGTAATAAAGAACAAGTTTGAGCATGTTTCAAACAGTTAGATTTGATTGATGAAAAGAGAATGAATGTCTATGCCACTAACAACTCTATCAGCAAAGAATGACATATGCATTCAATAAAAAGTAAGGATCCTAAGGTTTGAGGTGGAACAATTACTCCTCAAAAGGATTTTTCCTCACCGGGAGGATTATAAAGAAAATATTGCACCCAATTCGTAACGTCCCTACATGGCTCTCAAAGTCTTGGGTGGAGGTGCACTAATTCTGGAGTAAATGGATAGTGAGGAATGGACGAATCTAATCAACTCAGATGCCATCAAGATATATTATGTCTAGGCTTATGTTTCCTTGTATTTTTTGCTATATTCTTGTAATATATTGAATTTTATTAATTTGATTAGTTTCCCCACCCTTATGTATGAACTATGTTTGACTTGAATTCTCAAAAAAGGGTTACGTAGGCAGCCTCTTGTCTTTGGTTATCTCCTTAGAGTTTTTCTTATATCTTTGTCCCACCCTTATGTATGAACTAGTTTGACCTAAATTCCCCAAAGATGGGATATGTAAGAGGCCTTTCGGATTCGGTCTCCCTATCAATTTAATTAATATTTTCTTTCCCTCAAAGTCCTCTTCATAGAGAGAACTACGTTTGACCTGATTTCTACTTCAACAGGATACATAGGTAGCACAAAATTTAGTCATACCTTCATATTTTTCCACAGTGCAAACTAGTGCAGAATTTTTGAGCAGGAAACTCAAAAATTTATGTCACGTCATTAAGTGAATATTCAGAATTTGAAACTAGGGCCAAACTTTTGAGAGAGTGCTCAAAATTTTTGAAGAATAAATAGGAAGAAACCTTGAGGGTATTTCAAGATCATAAGATGAAAAGAATATTTATAGGGTTGGATCATGACATGACAAGTAGTGAAAATATTTTTAAATTCATCCCTTCCTTTTATTTTATTTCGCTATTTCTTTATATAAGGCAGTACTCTCGTTTAGCTCGGAAGTCAAAAGCATGTATGAAGAACAACTTTGAGAAACAGTTAGTGGCAACTGAGGAAGGATAAGAAAGAAGATAATGTCATGCAAACTAGCTTCTTAAAGCTAATCGTATTTTTGGATACAGATTTGTTAATTACAACAAGTGTTGGCATGAATGAAAGGAAGAGAAAAAACACGAAAGAGCAAGGTTTCAAGAAACATTGAGATAAAAAGAGAGTATCCCTTTGTATTTTAATCGCATCTACTTTAAGCCTCGAAAATTAGGTTGAGACTAGCACGTATTATTTGTGTTAAGTCGTGGCATATCGATGGAGACTAGCGTGCATTAGTTTCATAAAGCCACAGCAAGTCAGTGGAGACTAGTGCGCATAACTTGCATAAAGTCATAGAAAGTCAGTGGAGACTAGTGCACATTATCTGTGTAAAGTTGCAGCACGTTGGTGGAAACTAGTGCGTATGTTTCCTCTTTAAAGATGTTGTAAGTCGTTGGAGACTGACGTGTACCTATAAAGTTTCATATAGTCATTAGAGACTATCGTACAACTTTTAAAGATACAAAAAAGTTATTAGAGGATGACACACATAACTTCTAAGTGACATCAAGTCGGTGGCGATTAGCAGACGTTATTTGCATAAAATTATGATAAGTCGGCAAAGACTAGCATACATTATTTGTATAAAGTAGTTGTAAATAGTTGGAAACTAGTGCACATTATATGTTTTAAATACGTAGCAAGACATTGGAGGTTACCAAGAATTATTTGTTTAAGACGTGGGATATGTAGGTTGATCTCCATGTGGAGAACTCCATTGCACTTTGAAATTACCATTTCTGATTCCTCAAATCCTAGTTTCACCAAAATCTGTAGCCAGTTTAGCATCGTAAATCTTCCTAAATCGTGCTCAAATCTAAACATATCGAATTGCAGGTGACCTAAATTCTCATAGAGCCCGAGATATGTAAGAAGCCTAATGCCAAGGCTCGGCCACAACTCTAGAAATCATCCTTATCCTTTTAGGTGCATGGATTCAGAGGTTGAATGAAATTGAGTTTGTTAAGACCGGTTTAGCCACGGTCTCCTCGCTCGACCATAATTAAATCGGGGGCAGTTGTTGACACTCAATTTTTACCATTCTCTAATAAATAACTAAAGCCTATATTTTAAAAAACTTGAGATAGTTTAATTGAAATGTTTTTAAGATCAAAATGACATAAAGTTTCGATAAAGTTTTATATATATATACATTTCCTTTTAACATTGCAAATTATATGAGATATATACACATATATACATGGCACATACACAAGGTATAATTAATCAAATTTTGTATGATTTTTCTCATGATGTGTATATATGTTAATATATACGTTATACTATGAAATTTTGTAAAAATACATAATTGATTATGTGCTATACTCAATTATGTATTCAGTGTATTTATGTCATAACCCTAAAGGTCACTTGACCATTTTTTGAGTATGTTGACTATTTTTCCCATCTTATAGTCCTGTTATATCAAACTAAGTATGCTTCCATGGTTGGTTAGGGTGCAATATGATATTTGATATAGAAGTTTGAGAATTTTGTCTTTTTAGAGCCGTTAAGTTAAATGAGGATCTCTAGGGGTCATCTAGTGTTTAGGTCCTAGTATCAAAATTCCATCTATTCCATAAGCTCTCTAATATCAAATTTGTTCTAGTTGCACCTTTATCTTCAGTTTTAGACCTTCCGTTGTGAACTTGAGTGGTTTGGCAGGATAAAATTGAGTTTATAAGTGAAATGGTTCACTTGGATCAATATTTGGACTTCGAGTGTATGGATTAAAAATTTGATGGTTTCGATGGGTTCGGGAGGTGGAATTGGGTCTATACTAAGGTCCTTTATGTTTTCTATAATCACCAGAGGCATTTTGATCATTTTTGGTATTTTTAGTTAAAAATAGGCCATTAACGAGTATTGGGTCAAGAAGAACTTGTACTCTTGACTTAATCATTCTATTGAATTTGAAACATCTAAAACAGTATGGTTGCATATATGGTTTTTCATCACGAGATTCCGAACGAATCCCAAGGGTCCATTCGGAGTCTTGTTGCCTTGTCTTTTTTTTTTTACTTCTGTTGTTGTTGCTGTTATGGCCCCTAGATAACCTTAGTGTTTGTAAGCCTGGCACTAGATTAAGGATATTTATCTTGGCAAGCATTGTGATCAAGAAGGCTGGACCACGTTCGTGATTCCTATGTTGATTGACTCTCCAAGATCGCGATGGGTATCCCACAATCATGATAAATTATTTTCGTTGACCTACACGAATGTAGTGGGGTCTCTGTGAATGCGGTGAAGGGTTGGTTAGTACACCTAGGAACTTTGAAAAGGAATTTCACGAAGTTTTTTTCATTACTATGCAAAACCATGACTCAAAACCCTTATTTTAGCATAGTAGATTAAGGTTTTTGAAGATAATCACTTGGGTAAGTTCGCGAATCACTATTCCATCAATTTCCTACTACTTTAACACGCTTTTCATCAATAATTTCATAGGTTTGAAGCCTAAAATAGTGGATTAAATGTTGAACTCAAAAATGATAAAAACTTAAGATTTTAACAATGAAATGGAATGAGTTCTTGATGATATTTAACACTCCGTAGTGATGGATGATATAATTTTACGACCAAGTTTCAATCTTAACTCTGTGGGCCCCGACTCGATTCTTGCATAAACCTTAATTATTTAAAATTTGATGTTGATTAGTGAATATTTCCTTGTATTTCTTGATTGGGTATCTAGAAGTCGCTCGGATGGAGGCTAATCAAAACGGAAAGCACTTGAGTAGCTTGGTTCTTCAAAATTAAGGCAGGTTGAGGTTTATTGGCTTTCTATAAATCGTTAATAATTTCTTTGTAATTGTCTTGTTGCTTAGGGTGATTCAGGGGCTTCAAGAATTAGTAGTTATCTATCATGTTAGGTTAAAATGAATAAGATGGAGTAATATACATACTTGATGATTTTTTGAATCATGACTATACTTGAATTGTAGTGTAAATTGTTGATTAGAAACATGTTGGAAATGATTACTTGAATAAGATTTGAGACCTAATTGTATACTTGTTGATTAAATCGCCCACAAAATTTTTTTTGGAAACCTTGATATAAAAAATATGGATTCCCAGGAAGCTAAGTTTGAATAAAAAGGCAATGCTTGATAGAAAATTTTCAAAAGGACTTTTGTACAAAATTGAAATCTAAACTTGTGATAATTTCTATGGTTGATATGTGATGATTACACATTGATGAAACTTGATTATGAACCTTGAATATGTCTTAATAGGATCATTTCACTTTTTGATATTGGTTATTGGTCGACCATGGTGCCTTGATTTAGATTATGGTAAAGAAATAGTTTAGGCTTTGACCAGGTGTCTATATTGCGATGATATCATTATATTATGGGAAAGGCATAGTCAAGGATCTGACTGGGTTCCTATGCTATTGGAAAGACACAACCAAGGCCCTGACCAGGTTAGATGAAAGATATAGTCGATGCACTGAATCTGATGTTTGATATTGGATACTATTGATGAGTTGGGAAATGTCAACTATGATAAGTTGTTTCTGGTCTTGAGATCCCTGTATGACTTTGATTGCTGTTGGACTTGACGTTCATGATACAATCTTACTATTATATAATCCATAGAGTTGGATATTTTTTCATAATTGTTGTATCTGTATAAAGTGTTGCTGGGTTGCTGAGTATATTTATTGTAGGTTGTAGTATTATTGGAGGAACTATTGAGAGATTAGGGGGATTTTTTTCTTTTTATAGTTAGCCAGCCGAGGACGCTGTTGAGCATCATTGTTCTTGTACTCACTCCTTGCTTTTCTGCACTTTTATGTAGGTGCGGAGCCTCGAACTTAGTGGTTTGCTCTTCTCTCTTCAGTATAGGCATATTCTAAGGATCTAGAGGTAGTCAATCGCTCTTTCATCAGTTTTGTGGATTTCCTCATTCTAGTTTATTTTATAGTGTCTTTAATTTGTAAAGACTTAGTACGAATATTCAAACTTCTTGTATTTATTCTTTATAGCGTATTGTGAACAGTGGCACCTGTTCTTAGGTAGACATATATATTATATATATATTATTATATTGACTTTCGCATTTAGATGCCTATTTGGTTTATTTCCAATTTTCCCCATTTTATTGTTATTTTGCAAACCTATTGGGATTGGGAGGTAGGTGTTATCATGTATGTCTTTCTGGGAGTGAAAAGTTGGTATCAAAGCCCTAGGTTTATATGTCCCACTATTGATAAGCCAAGTTATGTGGATCGGTGCAGAGAAGTCTGTACTTATCCTTGAGAGGCTACAGAACTCTAGGAAATTATCTCTTTATTTTTTCACTTCTATCTAGCATGGTTGATTCATGTGTACTGAATTTTTTCGTGTTTTATTCGGTAGATAGTAAGGACCAAAGATAGTATTGATAGGGACGATCAGATGCGCCTGAGCTAGCTACCTTGGGCAGGAGTAGAGTTAGGTGCCGAGATGGACCCGAGGGAGATATAAAGGGGAATCTCTATCTAGGGATCAAGCTAGACCGGCTTCACCTGAGCCAGACATGGATAGGGATGAGAAAAAGGTACCTTCAGAGTATGTGACACGACTCGATTTCACGAATCATGATGGCACATACTATACCACCAGTAGAAGAACCAACCCCATAGCCCGAAGCCGAAGCGGAGGACTACTATATCAAATACGAAAAGAAAAAGTTCAATAAACAGTGTATAAATGAAATAATGCAGAAATAATAGTGTAACCATAAGTGTCCAAACCCGGTATCAATGTCAAACAAACCACTAAGTACAGAAACAAGAAATCCAAAATGTTTAATAGAATTGTGTCTCTGAAATACATGAAGATTAAATAAAAATGATTAACCCGAAGAGAAGCAGGTAAAAGCCGGATGCCAAGCTCACCCTGAATATCTGAAGTAGAATGAAATCTGCACGAATAGCTAGCTATAATCACAGTTAGGAATATCTACTTGGATCTACACATGTGCAAACGTAGTATGAGTACAAGATGCCGAAGCAACCCATACCCAGTAGGCTTTGAGGGCTCATTAGGCACATAATAATAATAAAAGTAGTAAATAACAAAATACGATAAAGGAGCCACAGAAGCGAATAACCCAACAATGGAAGCTAGCTACTCAAATAGGAATCAAGTAATAAATAGACATGTATCGCTAGCTAATCACATAACAGGATCTCAGGCAATAAAGGAAGACGTACCCGGAATCCTTGAAACAATATATGTGAATAATGATACAATAAGCAGGAGTCAAAAGAAGACTAGAGGAGAACATGGACAGTATACTGGTAACCTTAAGTACAAGATGAATGAATGTATAATAGTATTAAGGCATAAATCCTAATTCTCATGAAGTGTTAATTAACCAACAATAAAAACTAAGCAATAATAAGCATAATAAAGTAAGGTAAATAAGTATTGAAAAGTCCCCTAGATAAAAGTACAGTGTACACGAAAACACGCTCACCCGTAGGCCTCCCATTAAACCAGGAACAAGTGTAGAAAAGCAAATACATACCATGAAACAACCAGTCTTGTGTATGCTTCTCCTCCAATACCTGTAGGTTCAGCAGGAAGAATCCATGGAAGGCTAACCTAAATATTTCTAGTATATCACTCCTCCGTCCTATACCCCCTCTCCCCGTGTCAGCCGCAGCTCGGAGGCAAGGTCCACGAAGGTATTTTACCTCGTACGATCTCTAACATCATCATAACCTCACAACCCAATTCTTAGAACCTTAAGGGTCCTAATAGTCTGACATATCATGTCGAATATTAATAGTCTCATCAAGTCGTCCTCGGCAAGTTAGGGCATACAACTCCTATATATCAAAGTATCACGAATATCCTTAATAGACCGGGTTTCATCAATTTTCCATTACTAGTAGTGACATAGGTGTCAG
>JBDJHY010184821.1:0-11994 GCA_039654485.1 Withania somnifera
GGTATGTTATTCTCTATCTTTTGGATTCAGTATTTTAGTATAATGACAATTGAAGGCTAAACCACAACCCTAGGGTTGTGGTATCTATGGGTTAAACGATAATAGGGTTGTAATCTACATGGGTTGCTATTTCTACTCCTTTGTATGAACGTAATTTCTATGTGATGAATAATTTTTAGTGGTTGCAAACACTAGAACTTTCCTAGGTTTAACTAGCTCTAACCCGGTGGATAAAACTAGGAGAAGAGATTATGCTAAGAAATTCAGGGCATTAACCCTCATCTAATAGTTGCTGCTGTAACTGGAGTAATCATCTTGAGTTATCATAACATATCCAATGCACTAGTTCACAGCCCTAACCCGGTGTAAAAGAGGTTTACTTAGGATTAAAGATTGAAAAACACTTAAGTAAATAGCTTTGTATGCATACATAACCCTACGTTAGGAATGCTTCTATAGCCGTGAAAAGATTACAATCCACAGGACGGGTGAACCCTGGTGAACACAAACCTAGCTTAACTATGCACTAGAGTAAATCAATAATTAGTAACACGGAACAACGGAGAATTGTTAACATACAACCCCCCTTTCTATTTTCTTATTTATTACTAGGAACAAGCTCTGACTATCAGTTTCTATTGCTGGACATATACCCGATACCTATTCCCTGTGGGATCGACCTCACCTTTGGTTGGGTTTTATATTTGACAACAGACCGCTTATGCTTCAAAAGGAAGTGTAGTTTGGGCGTTATCAGGATCTGGCTCTACCCCAACCCCTATATCTCGCACAAAAGAATCAACAAGAAGAAACCCTATAGAAGAGTCCTGTAGCCTCCCAATGATAGGATACAGACGTCTATGTAACGATCCGCGGGACTACCATACTCCTACTCCTACAGCCCGAGAACCTTATGAACCTGAGCTCTGATACCACTTTGTCATGACCCAAAATTCGAATTTTGATGGCATCTATATTTTTTTCTATATACAAGCCTAATCCTGGCATAAAGCGAATAACGGTGGGCTCATAACAAGAACCCCAAAAAAGGAGGATAAGTAGTGAAAGAAAAGAAGGGCAGCACAAAACAAATATGGAAATATAAAACCAAGCTAAAGAAATAACTCCTAAGACCTGGTGTCATGGTTCTAGAGCATCTATATACATGAATATAGAATACCACTCCTAATGGGGCAACTACAAAAATGTCTATCCAAGACTCGACTAGGATAACTCTAACTCTAAAAGGAAAATCGGTCAGCAAGGACATCAGTTGCTCACAAAATCTCCAAAATACCAGCTACTACGCTCAATCAAGTTCATCAGAAAAACTCGTACTAGTACCTACATCAGGAAAAGATATAGAAGTATAGGATAAGTACCAAAATAGTGGTACCAGGTAGGTATCATAGGCCGACCGGGCATCAATAAGCATAATAAGGTAAAGATAAATTGAAGTAGGTAGAATAGTGGTGCAACATGGACCACCCCGAAGGGAAACTATGGTAGCAGCTAATAAGTGCAAGGACAGGGTAATAGTCATCGATATATATGGTATCAGCTAACAGTGAAGAGGATCCACAAACAGGGTAGGTCACACAAATACTGACTCAGGTCATAAGCAAATCGTACCTACATATAACATGTACCTATAATCTCAACATAACTAGTGTAAATAGGACCTGATAGGGTACAACTAACATCAGTAATATAGCTACTGATTTAATAAGAATAGCGGTAAGGAAAGGACTCAACCATACCGAAGAACGGAGATATGATATGTTCCCTCTCTTAGATGGTCCCAAGTCAAGAGGGTTATAGATGAAGTGCAAAAACTACCAGCATGTTCCCTCTTTGGGATGATCCCGAATCGAGAGGAACCCGTGGAGGACTTGAACCACATACCCTATATAGAAGTTTCGGAATGCTCCCTCTCTGGGATAGTCCAGATCGAGAAGGACCCACGGAGGACTTGAATCACATACACTGAAACTAAAAGTTGACATGCTTCCTTTCTGGGATAATCGTAAAAGGAAAAGGTCCCACAGAGGACTCGAACCATATACCACGACTCCCCCGTATATCCCTCCCTCAAACTACGTATCATGGTAAAATCATAATGACATGGATCGCCAGGGTCTATGAAGGGACTTGAACTAGTATGCAAAACCTCATAACTAACCACCAGTAGTATAGTTATCAGGGCAAAAGTGCCAACACTAGGGCTCAATCTGTATATCATATTTTGGTGGGACCTAAGTATAGTTAGACAGGCACAACTTGCATTATAGAAAGATCCCCACTATCTTCGTACAAGCAGTATCCCAGATCATGGAACTCATAAGAGGATCGCCTCAAATGGGGGGTTAAATAGTGTCATATCGCGCATAGGCACCGATACCAATAACATAAGTACATGGAACTCATTTCCCATCAATACCTTGTCCGAACCATAGAATAGATGCTAAGATCTAGCATGAAACATATTCTCTCCTAGCCCTATCATGATCCCGAACCCTGGCTAACTGCACCAGAGGTGTCACAAATACCCATTAGTCCAAGTATGCACGTATACAGAGAGAATTATGGATATATCATAGATTAGACAAAACACCCTATACCCCCAGACTCGTACAAATTAGGGAAAAGATATCACTACACCATGACGCTAATTATCCAATGTAGCTGTTTTCGGATAGGTACAACACCATCTCGAAAAAAGGTCACTAGCAGCATAGCTTTGACCGGCTAAATACGAGGTCACCGTGTAAGGCAGCAGAGTGTCCAGCATAGTTATACCCCTCTAACTATGGCCCAAAGGCCACTCATGACCCAATCACATACACAACATTTTAGACAGAATACAAATAATCAGCCTACCTAGATCGGCTCTAAGCTACTAAACTATGTCAGCGGATAGCTTTTAAGCTTTAATCACTAGTTTATTCCCTTCCCTAACCTAATTACGGTCCATATTTCGAGTATGACAATACACATCAAAGGTGTTGCCCCTCCCCAAGCCACACTATAGTAAAGTCAACATGAGACACGCGGGCAGGAAAATAGGTCCCCAGGGTAAGTAGTTAAACTACAAGCCAATAAAATAGGCCAATGTCAAATAAATAAGCATATCAGGGCCTAAATAATCATTCCATCACCGAGCTGGCGCTTTACCATACATATACTATACTAATATCTAATCTAAAGAAAGTAGACAGTAGCCTACCTGAATTTCGATGATATCCTCGAAAAGTGTGCCACAAATATCCAAGTCACATATGGAGCTTAAAATTGTTCAGGACTAGAAAAAACATAACCAACGTGTCAATACGAGTAAAACAAGACCCATATTTCTATATAAATAGCAAGGTCAATATCTCGGCTAAAACCAGGTCCGTAAATCCTAACATCTCGGAAACTAAAAATATTTATATCATGCGTAGAGCACAGCTCGTATGTTTCAAGATACAAAATAGAGCTAATTTTTACTGTAGAATCGAAAGATATAAGTACTAGAAGTTTATATTCAATAGGAGACGCTGCAATAAAAGCGAAAACACGAATTTACCAGTAGAATTAGGTGTAGAATCATGGAACAACTCTCTAAGGATCAAAACTATAATATAGCACGTCAAAGGGCCAAATATAAGCTTGAGGGACGGAGATCTTTGCCTAGAACTGATGAGAAATGAGAAAAATAGCCGTAGGACTGTTTTTATATGCACCGACTAACGCTCTTTATCACGATCGCGTAAAGAGCAAGGGCCAGGACTTAGAGAGATTGCGTTCCCCTAGAACGATTATGCTGAGCGTCAGTGCTGAAAATTCAAAACACGCTCTTCTTTTGTATAAAATGCAATTGGGGTCCGACTTCGTCAACCCATATATGAAGTTTTAATATAAACAATATTCTGTGACTCAACGAAATCGATGAAAATGACGTTCGAGATCATATAACCTAAGTAAGCTCTGAAAAAGTCATAAGTACAAGGAAATTATACCACGACAACCTCCCAATTGATCAATCCCAGTGAGCCACAAATGATGTGGGGCGGTTACAAGGACGCTTTGAATACCGGAAACCCACGAAAATAAGAGAATAATTTTGAGGGTCGTTAAGCTCACCCCCACCTCGCCAAAAATACTCTCACTCCTAATCCTATCACTCCTAGTAACTCCATATATCTATCGCGACATCCTCATCTCTGCTACTTTCATCTTCTGTATATGAGAGTTCTTGAGAGACCAACACTCCGCCCTGTAATAAATAGCAGGTCGAACCACCACCCTATAGAACTTACCTTTAAATTTAGAGGCACCCTCTGATCACATAAGACTCCTAAAACGTGCATCCACTTCATCCACCCTGCACTAATACAATGAGTGACATCTTCGTTAATTTCTCCATTTTTCTGGATCATAAACCTAAGGTACTTGAAAATGTCTTTCTTTTAAACGATATGGCTATTAAGCTTCATTATCTTTCTTTTGATAAAATACATTTTTTTCTATTATGAATCTGATCCCAATTTTACGAGTTCAAATAAAAATAGTCCAGCAAGTAAATTCATGATATAATGATCAAATGCCATCTATATTTTTATAAAAGTGTAAATAACAATGTTGGTGGACTGAAATATCCATCAAAAGTTGATTGACTTGTTTAACTTTTAAATTAAAATTTCCTCCATCTGAAAATTAACTAATGGGTATAAATATTATTTTGTATTATTGATTAAATAAAACAGTTTTTTATTAGGACTAAGTTTCTCTTTTTCAAATCAGTTCTTTATTAGGACAAAAAAAATTGGTATTAAAATTTTATGAAAAATTCATAAACAATTTTACATTTCAATTAAGAATTAACTTAGAGATCTTACATAAATATTGGATATAATTTAATATTATTTAAAACTTTGCCTATTAATTAGAAATTATTAAAGTAAACTAATGACTTTTATTTGAAAGAATGTGTAGCCGTCAAATATTAAGTTAATATTCTTTTTTACATATAATTTTAAATAACCATAATATTTATTATGAGCAGCACGAGATAATGTGCGGGACACATTCATACACACTAGTATAAAAAGGGAGGGAGGGGGGGAGGGACTATAGAATATAGTAAACATAGGTCCATAATTAATCAATTCAGCTTAAGTTTGTGGCCCAAATGACCACACTTTGAAAAAGGACTAAAGACACTTCCTCCTTCCCTCTCTAGCCACTCTCATCTCTCCTAATCTCTCCCTCCCTTTCTCCTTGTATTTCTCCCTCTCTCCTCTCTCTCTCTCTTTTAACTTTCAGTTTGTATTATTTATTTTTTTCTTAATTTTTTAATATTGTATTATTTATATTTTATATTTTGACTTGTTATGTATTGTTTTTATTTTTTTAATTTTGTGTATCATTTTTTATTTTTTTAAAGATTTTAGTTTTGGGTCATTTTTATTTTGTATTTTGTATTTTGACCAATTATGTATCATTTTTATTTTATTTTATTTTATTTGTATATTGTATTTTTTAGTTTTAGTTTTTTTTATTTTTATTTTGTATTTTGACTAGTTTTGCATTGTTTTTATTTTTTTTAACTTTCAACTTTGGATCGTGCATTTTTATATTTTATATTTTGACTAGTTTTATGCTATTTTTATTTTTTGTATTGTATCTCATTTTCTTTTAATTAAATCGTGAAACTTAAAGCCTCTTCAAGATAATTGCCTTGGTCCAATAATTGGACCCAATCTAATACAAAATAAAAATAAAATAAAATATAACATTAAGTTTAAGTTAAAGAGAAAAACCCTTTTTTTTAACTTTAAGCAAAATCTAATCATTTTTTTAACTTTAAGTTTTGTATCCTTTTTATTTTGTATTTTTATTTTGATTAGTTCTGTTTTATTTTTATTTTTTATTTTTTAACTTTTAGATTTATAATTTATATCTTGTATCAATATTTTGTATTTGTTGATACAAATATAAAAATATAAGCACTGCCCAGCTAAAAATATATAGTTAATACAGTGGTTATTTAGATTTCATGGCTATAAATTATAATTTTGAATCGTTGAACTATACTTCCCTATAAATTAGTAAAATTAAGTTATTTTGGTGTAAGTTGCTCTAAAAATCATAACAAAATAATTCCAAAATTTTATATTTTAGTTATCCATTAATTCAAGAGTAAAGTACACAAAAATACTAGTTGGATAGCTAATTTCCTTTTATATCACACATTTTGAAAATTTTATTTTCTACCACTTTTTTGTAGGGATACATGTTGATCATTGTCCAACGTGTGTCACTGAATCATGCCTAAAATATTACTGATATAATTGAAAAATATAATGGAAATTTTTGAGAAAAAATTACGCCTCATCAGGAAGTCCAATAATATAAGAAAAACGAATTAAAATTTCAAATTTATAGAGCCATATCAGATTTATCTTCTCTAAAATAAAGTTTTGTGAAAAAGAATTTCTTCTACTTTTATCAAACAAATACATAATGACTAACATCTCAATTCTTGTGAGACATTCTGAAAATTAAATTTCAAATAACAATTATGATGAATACCAACTTGATGGAATCGTAATTAATGAAAAAGTATCGTTCAAAGAACTAAATGAAGCAATTGCAATTCAACTGGCATTGATAGATCGAGGAAGAAGATACATGCTCGTTTCATATTAGAAGGTAATCCAATAGCAATGGAAATTCATAACAATACGAAAGTGAAACTATATGCATTATTAAGAAAAAGGTACCGAAATTCACAATGTATCCTTTATGCATTACTACAAGCGACTTGAAAATTGGTTGTTGAAGTAGGAAATGTGGATTTGATCCAGTTACAGGTGTTATTGAATGTATCGAATATATAATGTCAAATCAACTTTCTTTAGTTGAAGTTGATAATACTAATGCATTTTTTACATAGATATGGATCACGAACACATGATCAGTGATCATCACAAAATTATTAAAGTGAATCAGGTTTACAAAAATAAAGCAATAATTGTAGCTGTGATATACAAGTACACAATTTATCATCGATTTCAGTTCAAAAATGATAAATTCAATAAAAAAAGTGCATGAAATGCATTATTAATCTCAAATACATATGAAACTGAAACATAATGGAATAAAACAGTGATATTTATCCAGTTACATCTAATGCACACATAGTATGCTAGGTGTAACAGGTTTCATATAAAGTCAAAATTTGATATATTTGATCAGTACATTTTGGACAATATCTTTAAAAAAATTATATTGTTGAATGATCTGGTTCAAATATATCCAGGACATGAATTTTAATTTGTTGATACATATAAGGGTACATATGTTTTTTTTTCTAGTGTGTAGTTGTGTATTAATTACCATAGTTAGTATGTATCCTAAATCTGTGCAGCTATTTTCTAAAATGTCACTATGATGAATGCCCATAGAGATTCAGGGCATCATCTATAGGCAGTTCAATATTCTTCTTGGTTAGGGAGTTCTACGATAAAAACACATATTTTATGGTAGATCGGTGTTTCAATCAACATCAAGCAACTGTTGCTTTTGTTGGTGGACTTATTGTTCCAAAAATTAAGAATCATAAAAGGAATCACACTCCAAAAGATATACAAGAAGATATGAAACAAACTCTTGGTGTTGGCATAAATTACCAAAAAGCATAGCATACAAGGAGCGAATTAAAGAAATAGTTTAGAGTAAACCAGCTGATGGATATCAACAAATGTCATAATATTTGTATGCGCTTGATTCAGTGTATCACAACTCTTACATCAAGATGGATAAGTCACAGCAAAATAAATTTTTGTATGTATTCTTGTTTTATATTTATTTTATTCAGAGCTTTGACCATTGCAGACCAATTGTATTTGTAGACAAGAGTCATTTGGGAGCGGCATACAAATAAAAATTCATTTCGGCTAACACATTTGATGTTGCGGGTAGATATGTAGCAATATTAATAAAATTACTGACATGTATTAGAGTTATTTTATTAAATAACTGGTTTAAATATGATGATATATATATTTTTTATGTGTTTTATATGAGCTTATATGTGAGACTGCTATTTTTTTATTTAAATTATTTGATTATGAAAATATATCATCGAATTATCCTAATTAATTATTATGATATATTCTTTTTAGGTTGTATTTTACCACCTGTGTATGAAGTCGTACACTCGAAAACTGATGTTTCATGGCAAGGTTTTTTGAATAGTTCAAATGTGCTTTTGGAGTTTGTCCCAACATGACAATTGTATCAGATAGAAATAAAAGTACATGAAAGAGTGTAAGAGTGTTGTTTCCCGTTGTGCCTTAATTGACTTGCATTTGACATATTTAAATAAAATATATGCACAAATTTTAGGCGGAGTATTCTCACTTTGATTGAAGTGTTTTATGATATGGCCAAGGCATACATGCAAGATGATTTTAAATTTCTTAAGCATAAAATTAGAAAAATAAATCAATTATTTGGTTGATGTTGGGTATGAAAAGTGGACACAAATTTATTCACCTATAAATAGAAATAGAATGATGACATCAAATATAGCAGAATGTATCAATTCCCGAATAGTAGGGACATGTGAACTGCCATATTGAAATTTCTTAAACAAGTAAGATTTTCTTTTGTAATTAAAATTGCAAAAATGAAAAAAAGGTCAGATACACAGGAACCCCACTCGAAAGTACGTTTCAAGATATCCTAAAATTTAATGAAGAAAATTAGTTCATATAACAATATGTATCTATTAACAAAATTTATTGATATCTTGATCTTTTTTTAAAGAATGAATTCAATTGTAATTTGATGTCACGAATTCATATATTTTTAGGTATTGAATGTAGTATAACATATATATAATATATGTGATGTTGACAAAAATATATTGTGTTCGTATTAAGCTGTTGATAAAAAAAATTACTTTGTAACTAATGATACATTGTCTGCCTCAAAAAAGATTTGTAGATGTAAAAGATTTTAGATTAATCAGATACATTGTTCACACACAATTGCAATATTAAAAAGCAAAAACATGACATATTTGAAGTCTTATTGCTCATATTACTACAAGGTAGAAACACTTATGAAGAAATACGAACTTCCTGTCACACCAATGCGTGATAAGAAAGATTGGGATGCTTCATTAATTATCTGAAGGAATTGGTCATCAAGATATAAGAGACAAGAAGGAAGACTAAAGAGAGAACAAATGAAGAAAATGAGTGAGAAGCTATCAGCAAGCACATGTGGGCTTAAAGAACACAACAAATACAGTTATTACATCTTCCCCCCTACCCCCGTTCAAAAAAAATTATTTTGTTGTATTAGATACAATTTTTGAGATTTTGATCAAAACATAATGTATATGACTATGGTTTGATTGAAAATTTTCTTGTGAAATTTTAATTTATCAAATAAGTAAAATGATACACTCATTGTTGATATATTTGACTGTGATACATGTTACATAGTTTAACTGTGATGAAACATGATATAACTTGACAACTAACAATATTTATTAATGATACTTTTGATAAACCTGACTATTATACTTTTGATACATCTAACTGTTGTCAGATTTATAGTATCAATTATACATTTATTATAGAAATACTCGATAAATTTGACTATAATAAGTACAAATGAAATATTTTTGGTTGGTGTATTAAATATGATTGTGATATATTTGATACATTTAAGTGTATTCAGATTTATAATTTTTTGTATTTGATAGTCATTTCTGTGCTTGTTATTAAAACATGGTCTATTTGAACAGAATTTGTATAATATTAGATATATATGTATCTGAATGTATTAGATAACTATTTCGGATGCACATTCTGATACATATACCGATAACATAAACAATATAGGTTAACATACTTACAATGTAAGGAATAAATGTCCATAAATGTAGATATCAACATATTATACAATTAAATGAGGTCTGCACAAGTCATTGCCAACAAACACTAAAAATAAAAGAGGATGACAAAATATACTTGTTCTTAGCAAAACAGTAAAATTAGATACGATCTATACTGATCAAGTACAATAGTGTCAGATGCTTCAGATTCATTAAAGGTACGACTTGACTTCGGTGGGTCATTATTATCGCTCTTTGCGTCGTCTTCAGGTTTCTTCACACCATAATTTCAAAGCAGTGATGCTTATTTGGTGCGATAAAAATCATCATCAAATGCAGAAGATAAATTGATTGTCTGTCACTCAAAAGCTCTCAAAATGCAGTTAAACAAACCCATAGTCACTGCATATTTTTTCAAACAAACAAAACTTAATAATTTCTTTCAGCCCACATCACAACAAACATGTATCATTATATATATAAATTATTAATGGAATACTTACAGGCTCCCAGTCGCTTGTTGAACTACATTACTAAAATATCAATGGTAAACAGGTATTTTTCAATTTTATCCTTATACGATTTAAGCCAATTCCAATTTATTCGTTCTGTCTTACAAAAAAATCAGAAAGTTTGCAAGTACTGTGGCAACATTACAACTATTTTCTCTATGTCTAATTTGATTATAACTCTATGAAAAGCTTTAGACAGTAAATCATAAATTTTGATACATTTTTTTTTCTAGGCAATCACTGTCAAAACCCAATGCATTCTTTTCTTATAATTAACTGAAACATATACCCCATCCATCAAATGCCATGACAGGTTAGTCGGTATTCTAATATTGTTGATAAATATAAATTTTGAATCAATAGGCGTAATGACATTTGCATTACCTTCGACAAGATGGTATCTGTGATATGTATCATAGATGAGTGTTTTGAAAATACAAATGAAAGTTGTATATCTTTAGCTACTGTTCGTCTAAAGCTTTGATTTCTTCATCAAGTAATAAAAAATTACATTTATGTGCTGCATAAAATTTAAATTAAAATATTAGATACATGATTGAAGCAACATGATGCATAATGAAACAACTAATACCTCATCGTTCCAGCATATATCAAATTGTGACATTTGATAAAATCAGTTCTTTGATCTTTCTAAGGAAATAATAAAATTGAACTCTTTATTGAATTAAGCCACTTTAGATTTTGTGTATGTTTTCTGCGGATGACATTGTTTTGGTTGATGAGTCCCGCAAAGGAGTTAATGCTAAGTTAGAGGTTTGGAGACAAACCCTAAAAGCTAACGGGTTTCGATTGAGTAGGATCAAAATGGAGTATTTGAAGTTCATTTTTAGTGGGATAATGCCTCAAGCTGATATGGTAGTCAAGTTTGATTGCCACATCGTTCAAAACAAAAATAATTTTAAGTACCTTGGGTCTATGATATAGGAAAATAGAGAGATTGACAAGGATATCACTCACCATATTAGTGCAAGGTGAATGAAATGGAGGCTCGCTTCAAAAGTCTTACGTGATAAGAGGTTGTCCCTTAAACTTAAAGATAAACTCTATACGGTGGCAGTTAAACCTGCTATGTTGTACCCATTAAAGTATTGACCTGTGAAGAAAAATCTCACTTTCAAAAAAATGAAAGTAGCAAAGATAACACATTGCGATGGATTTTTTGAGTTATTAAAAATAATAAGATTATAAATAAGGTTATTCGTGACTACACTAATAGAATTAGACATACATTTTTTCTTTTTTTTATTTACACCAAATCAAGAAAGGTCATTTTTTATTTTTCTAACATCAATCAATCAATTTTTTTTTCTTTTTTGATTTAACTTGTTTCATCATTGAGTTGGTGGTTTAACTTGGACACCGTACCTCAAAGCTTTCTCACACTCTTGCTGCAACCCTAAGTGTTCTTCTTATACTGCCGGCGATCTCCCTCTCATCTCTCGTACTCGTCATTAGTTGCAGCAGTAGCAGATTTCTTTCGTCGGCTAATATGGCCCCATCGAAATCCGTCCGTACAATATCTCAGCAAGCCTTCGATGAATTGGTGAGAGAAAATATTGAAGA
>JBDJHY010184832.1:0-11994 GCA_039654485.1 Withania somnifera
TTAAAGATTCAATCTTTACGAATATAGAGTTGGATTTATGATGCATTAATGATCTTAGGAGCAATGTATATCCAATTAATGAAGAATTAAACCAAAAATAATTGAGTATTGGGATGATTTCAACAACTTTATAGTTTAAGCCATTAATGGAGGAAATTAAGAATAAGGAAGAAGAAGATAAGAAAACTTACCCAAGTTCGTGTGGAAATCAATGAGGAACGTTGAGGAAACTTCCTTGGCCTTGGAATGGTGTTTGAGAATTTATTTTTTGCCCTAAAACCAAAGGAGTTATGTTTCAGGTTGAAATAACACAAAAAAGGATTACTGCAGGACTTATATTGCCAGTTGCGGCATACCGCGATCGCACAAGGCCAGTGCGATCGTGCTAAAAGAACCTGTAATGCATTGTGATCGCGTTAAAGAATCATGATTTCACTGAAGACTCTGCAACCTATCGTAATCACACCAAGGTACTATGATCGCGTTGAAGGAGAAGACTTTTTTTCATCGTGATCGCACTGAAGGGAATTTGCACCAGTTGCCGATTCTAACTGTAATTTTCCTGATTTTGCACCAGGAGGTTCAAGGATCAAACGGAGTCCAAATTTGATATTCCAAAAATCCAAACAGCATGGAACCAATATTTCAGACTCAGCGGAATCGACAAAACCTAATTCCAAGGTATTTTACTTAAAATGGCCCCTAAAACTAAATGGAGCCAAAAGCGCATTTTCAACCAATACCTCAAAAATGGAACGACAAATCCATAAATTATACCAATACCTCTTTTATCCTAAATTCATCATTATGGAGCTATTTGAAATGTCAGAATTCCAATTCGACAATCCGAAAATTGAATTACCACTTAAGCTTCATTTTAGGCTTCAAACTTAACTAATGTCCACAATTTCGTATAACTTGAAAATCAAACCTCTAAAATACAAACTAAAGGTCAATATCGACTTTTTTTAGTATTCCAGAGCTAAAGGAACTGTTAGAATTAAATTTTGAGATCATTTTGAAGGAAAGTTGACTTTTCTTAGCGTGTACTTACTTTTAGGCTCTAAAATAGGAAATTTGAGATATTTCGCAACTAATGCACCATGGATTCAAACTGTCGGTCCCAACAAGTCATAAATAACTTGGGTCAACTATGAAAATACTCCAGATTTCCAAATGTAGCTTATTTATCATAAATGACCATGAGGGTCATTACAATCTGAGCTACCGAACATCCCTATCTATGATTGCCCAAGGATCCTCAACATATGTCAAACTACCATCAATCTACAATGACTCTTGGCAAAGCACTTATGATGGGTCCAACAATATCGATGAAGAATTGATACATGGAAAACTAGATGAACTGTAGCTAGCTCTGGCAGTAATACAAGCCTATAGGCAACATACCCAACTTTTTGTAATATCTCATACCGCTCAATAAACCTGGGGTAAATCGTGCCCCGCCTACCAAACCTCATAATGCCCTTCATGGATGAAACTTAGAGGAATACCAAATAAATAGCACTGAACCCAAAGGATGAAAGCCTATGATCTACGTAGGACTTCTGACTACTCTGCATCACCCAAAGCCTATCCTTCATAAGTCTAACCTGGTCCACAGTATCATGAAGAAAGTTTGAAACTTACGGCCAAATCTTTCCACTGCAAAACCAACCCACATACAATCTTCAATGCCTACCATACAATGCCTCAAAAGGTCCTATCTGAATTTTGGAGCCGAAGATATTATTATATGAAAACTCTACCAAGGACAAATATTTGTCCCAACTAACTCCAAAGTAAAAAAACACAGGACTAAAACATATCCTAAAGCACTTGAATTGTTCTCTCGGACTGCCCATCTGTCTGCAGGTGAAAATATGTACTCGAATCAACCTCAGTACCTAACTCCCTTTGGATCGACCTAAAAAATATTATGCAAAATGCATGGCTCGATTAGATATAATTGAAACAGGCACTCCATGAAGCCTAACAACCTCACGAACATATATCTCAGCTAATCTCTCCACACCTAAAGTTGAGTGTGTCAGCAGGAAGTAAGTTGATTCATTTAATTGATCAATGATGACCCAAATGCAATCATGGGCCCTAGAAGTATGGGGGATGCTTGAAACAAAGTCCATAGGATATCCTCCCACTTTTTCTCAGGAATAGGGAGTCTCTGCATCTCACTGCTCGATCTACAGTGCTCAAACTTTACCTGCTAACAATTTATATACCGAGACAAGAAGGAATCTATAGCTCTTCTCATAGCTCATCACCAATAGAACTACCTCAAATAATGGTACATCCTCACGATACCCGGTTAAAAAGAATACCTGGAGGTGTGAGCCTCGTACAACAAGGTCTGTATCAAGCCACAAACTCTCAGAACGACTAGGAGGAAATGAACCCAAAACAAACCATCAAAATTTATCATATCAACTAAAATCACCAAATACAACTCTCTCTCATCTGAACCAAGCGAGGATCCTCATACTAGCATTATTCAATCTGGTCAAATAAAGTTTATCTGGGTTTAATATGGGAAATAACCCTCACCAACCTAACCAACATGTTGGTCAAGGAATTAATGTCCCGAACCGATGGCCTCTCATAAATAAAAATAGAAGTTGGGATACCCATTCTCACTGCCTTTAGGCTTAGGGCATCATCAACCACATTATCCTTGTTCGATGATAAAAAATTCTCGAATTGTAGTCTTTTAGGAGCTTAAACCACTTCTGTTGTATCAAGTTAAGCTCCCTAAGACTCAGAATGTATTACAAAATATGGTGGTTAGTGTAAGTCTTGCCATGGACTTCATACAGATAGTTCCTCCAGATCTTAAGCGCAGAAACTACCGCTACCAACTCAAAGTCATGGGTGGGTTAGTTGTTCTTATGATCCTTCAACTGCTTTGATGCATATGCTATGACATAACCCTTCTACATCAGAACACAATAAAATCCAACACCGGAAGCATCACAATATACTATAGATGGATGACCCGCAACTGGAAAGACAAGAACTGGAGCGGTAGTCAGGAACTCCTTCAGCCTCAAAAAGTAGGACTCGCACTCAACCAACCACTGGAAAGGTACATCCTACTGTGTTAGTCTAGTCAACGGGGATATGATAGAAGAGAAGCTCTGAAATATTCAGGTGATAGTACCCAGAAAATCGAGAAAACTAAATTAGAGGTAGGTTGAAGCCAGTCACAGTCTACAGCCACCTTACCCGGATCAACACTAATGCTGGCACCTGACACCACATGGCTTAGAAATGAAACAGAGTCTAGCCAAAACTCACACAAACTTAGCATAGAGACACTCAGTCCTCAATGTATACAACACAACCCTCAGGTGCTCCTCGTGCTCTATAAACCAATATGTCATCTATAAAAACGACCACAAAAGAGTCTAAATAGGGCCTGAACATGCGGTTGATCATGTCCATAGAGGCTACAGGGGCACTAGTCTGCCCAAATGACATCACCAAGAACTCGTAATGGCCATTACTCATCTAAAATGTTGTCTTCGAGACATCCTCAGCTCGAATCCTCAACTGGTGGTAGCCAGATCTCAAGCCAATCGTAGAGAACACTGTGGCTCCCTGAAGCTTCTAAATAAATCATTAATATGTAGAAAAGGATACTTATTCTTAACTATTACCTTATTCAACTACCTATAATTGATACACATCCACAAAGAACAATCCTTCTTCTTTATAAATAGCACTGGGCCACCCCACGGTGACATGCTAGGATGAATAAAACCCATCTTAACCAAATCCTACAGCTGGACATTCACCTCAAGAAGCTCATCTGGGGAGATATGGTAGGGATCAATAGAAATGGGCTTGGTACCTGACATAACCTCTATAGCAAAGTCTATATCTCTCTTGAGTGGGAGGCCAGACAATTTGGTAGGAAATACATCACAAAATCGCTAACACTGATATAGACTCAGGGGAGGGAGGCTCAACACTAACATCTGTAATATGGGACAAATAGGCATAAAAACCTTAACCAATAAGCCTATAGGCTCGATAATAAGAAATAACTCAAATAAAAGAACAGGTAGTAGGACCGCGCCACACTACTGAGGCTATATCGGGCACAAACAAGGTCATTGTCTTGGTATAACAACTAGAACTACACGGTAGGGATAACCCATCCATGCCTAAAATAACATCAAACATTAACATATCCAGCTCAATAAAATCATTCTGAGTGTCATGACCCTGAATAGTCGCAAGACACGACCTATATACCTAATATACCATTAGGGTTGTGCCTACTAGGGTAGATACACTCAAGGGTATAGGTCACTGCTTACTAGAATCACCCAATAATAAAGAAAAATAAAAAGACAAAGAAAACAATATGGATCTCGGATTAAATAAGGTCAAGGCGGAGTAATCAATAATAGAAAATATACTAGTGACAAGAAAATCTAAGTCCTCAATATAGACCCTGTCTGGAATAGCATAATTCTAATGCTAGCCCCATCTGCCTCTACCACCTACTCCCCGACCTCCTCCACTAGCTCCCTATAGCTGGCGGATCACCTCTAACTGGTGGCACTGCAATAAGTTGTTGGGTAGGAACAAAACCAGCCAGAATGGCCCCGGGTCGAGGATAATCCTAAGCGAAGTGGCCCTTCTAACTACATTCAATGAAGCCCTCTGAAAAATGACCTCGGAGCACCATGAGGCAATCTCTAGAAAAGTGACCTACCCCTCCACACTCATAACAACTATCCCTGGCTCTAGGATGACCATGAGGACCCAAAACATACTTAGCGAACAAATTTATGACCATTTTAGTAAAGCAATGTCAAGCAGTTATCGGTTGACGGTTTTATTGAAATCCATGGAATAAAACAACCTACCTGGTTTAAGATGATGGCATGTCATTCTTAGTAATAAAATTGGCCTTAAAACCTTTTTATGTATGAAATTTTATTGGAATGCTCATGGTTCATAAGTGCAACCTTTTATAAAAGTATCATAGACCATGTTACCGCAAAACCGAAGAGTTAGATAAATTTCTTGAATTTTTTAAGTTCACTTTGTGTTCCTCGGACCATCAAGTGGATTGATGGGATATGAAATGTTAAAATGATCCAGTGAGCTAGTAAACAAATAAAATTTTTTATGGACCAGTTGATGGTCCGTCAAATGTTTGACGATCTTTCAACCTTGCTGTAAGATTAATTCATAACTTTATTATTTATTGCCCTATTCTATGACATATTCCATGGACTGTGGAACCACTTTACGGAGCGGGGAACTAGTTCAAGGACTGTGGACTAGCCCATGAAAATTAAACTTCCAAAATTTTAAATTAGTATTTATGGATGTTTTGGTAATTTTCCCTAGCTCCAATACATGTTTATTTAACTGTTTCAAGTCCTTCAAGGGTACTATAAACAGACTTATATTTATTTCTTTGTAATATACACCACTTAAATTTTTTTAGTGAAAAAAAGAAAGTCCTTTCTCTCCAAAGTAGTAAATAAGGTTTCTCTTCAAGAGTTATCGTGGAATTCATCTCCATCAAGTCTTTAGCAATAAATATTCTCCAAAATCAGGTATGCGGGTATGGAATGAGAGTTCTTTCCACTTTCATGCCCAAAACATCAACTTTTTAGCAGATTATGTGATTTCTTGATCCAGTGTTCCCCTATATTTATGAAAAGTATAGAAACTATTTTTATATGATGAATTATCACACCCTAAAACCAGATGTAACAACACCTACCTCCCCAATCTCAATAAGTCATTCAAATATTAACAAACAAGTAAAAGCAGAAGTCAAACAAAATATACATCTAAATGCAGAAGTCAATTAGATAACATATATATAAAAGTTTACACAAAAGCATGTGTCACTGTTCACAAGACACTACGAAATATAAATACAAGGAGTTTTAATATCCATATAGAGTCTTTAGAATTTAAAGACACTATACAATAAACTAAAACGAGGAAATCCGTGGCAATTGATGAATGAGCGACCAACTAGCTCTAGGTCCTCGGAGTTTGCCTAGACTAATTAGAAGAGGGAAAATTTCTAAGTTCGATGCTTGGTACCTCCACACCAGCATAGAAATCAAGCTTGAGTACAAGAATAATGGTACTCAACAAAGTCCCCACTTAGATAACAATAAAAATAAACAAAAGCCCCCTAATCACCCAACTATTCCTTTGAGTATACTACAATCTGCAAATAATTATACACAACAACCGAGTGATAGTCTTTGAAGATATAACAAATACAATCAAATAGTCAACTTAATAAGGATAAAGAATTACAAAAGTCCAAATCTGACAGTATCCAAAGCCATCACTAGGGACCTCAAGCCCTAAAATAACTCATCATAAAAGTATTCCCTAATTCCTCAATAGTATCCAATATCAATAATCATAAACAGGTATCCAATAATGGAATCAACAATAGCTCTTGAATATCCATATATGGACACTTGATCAGGACCTTAGATGTGTCATTTCAATAACATAGGCATCCGTACAGGGCCTCGACTATGTCCTTTCACAAGATAATCATATCACCATATTGTAGACACCAGGTCAGAGCCTCGGTTGTGTCATTATAAAAATCTCAATCAAGGCTCTATCACCAATCAAATCACTATCAACAAGTTCAACGATCTCCTCAAGGTATATTTCAAGATCATAATCAAATTTGATCAATGAATACTCATCACAATTCAACCATAAAAAGTATCACAAGATGAGATTTCAATTTAATATATAAAGCCTTCTTGGGAAAAATCTATCAACTATAGCCTTTTATTCCAATTTAGCCTCCCGATCATTAATATTTTTGGTATCAAGGTTGCCATTCATTTATTGTGAAAATTTTCATCTATATTTGTTTCCAACAGCATGTTTGAACCAACAATTTACAATACATCTCAAGAAAAGTCATAGTTTAACAAATTCATCAAGAATTTTCATGGTTCAACAAATTAATCAAGATCATGGTTAAAAAAATTCATCAAGTATTGTAAACAATTAGACTAGTTAGTTTTCAAGGAACCCATACCATCCCAAGATAACAAGTCAATTAGCAAATAATTGGACAATTAGTAAGCAGTTGTTAACAATTTATAAATAGTCATTAAACCTCAACTTGCCTTAATTTTGAAGAGGATAGTTACTCAAGTGCCTTTCTCTTCTGAATGCCTCCAACAGAGTGAAATCTATTCACCTATATAAGAATACACACTAACCAACACCCAAAACCAAATAATCAAGGTTTATGTAAAAATCAACCCCAGGACAACAGAGTCAAGATCAATGTTTGATAATAAAAATATTACCCATCACTATGGGATGTTAAATATTAAGTTTCACTAAAGATACATTTGATTACATATCAAGTATCCCAATTTTTTCTGTCAATTTTTAGTTCAAAAATTACCCATTGATTTGGGGTTCAAAATCATCAAATTCCTTTGTAAAATCATGTTAAAGCAGCTTAGATTTGATGGAAATAGGTTTAGGAAGCTTTCCCAATTTATTATCCTTGAAAACCTTAATCAACTTTTCCTAAAATAGGGTTTTATTTGGAGTTCCCATGAAAATTGAGAAGAGCTCCGGTGAAAAAAAAAATCAAAAAATTATACTAGTTGGGATAAATTTATTGGACCAACTGCACGATTTATCAATCCTAGACAATTTATCAGACCAAAATCCAATTAGTCATCCATCAATAAACTGTTTAGCTAGAAGATTTATTGTCTATTACCAATTTATTGACCAAAATGATTGATAAATCAGTCAAAAATAGCAGCCTATGATAGCAATTCACAACAATATTTAAAAACTCAAAATGGACCTCAAGGGTTCATTGAAACTCATGTACACAAACCATATGCAAATATACTAATTTTGATATTCCAAACTTAGAGGTACCTTCAAATTATGCATACGAGGTCTCCCTGACCTGATACTCATTACGGGACCAAAAACTAACTTTTACCTAAAAGGTCAAAATGCTATCAGGGCCTAGGAAAAATAAAAGAGACCTCACTCACGACTAAATTATACCACCCAAATCCAATGGAACCAAAAGATTTTTAATCTGAGCAATCTAAGACCAAATGTTGACCCAAGTCAACCAATTCACTGAAAACTTCAACTTTAGCCTGTCTAAATGTTCAAACTCACCATGGATGGTCTAAAATAGTAAACGAGAGTGTAAATAAACCAAACTTCGCATACTAGAGCTGATGGAACTGACAGTTTCCTCATACGAGGTCTAGGACTCTAGATGACCCCTAGAGTTCAACATTTTGAACTTAAAGACTCCAAAAATAAAAATTCTCAAAATTCTAATCAAATCTCATTCCGTATCTAAACAAACAATAGAATTTCACTTACTTTGACATCTAGACTAAGCGAAGGGAAAATAGTTAAAATACTTAGAAAAAGCAAAAATGACATTTAGGGTCATTACATGAATTAATCAAGATTTTTTTGTTTAAAGACTTGTAGAATGATTTAGATATGGTTTACTTGAATTATACTTAACTAGAATATTCAACTAAGTTATTATGATTCCTAATAAATTTATGACTTTAATTCAAGAAAACTCATGAAATAATATTGAAATATGTATGAATTTTATCAATACATTTTGCATGATGCTTGGCAAGAAGTAGCAAAAATCAGGTATGATAAACAAGACAAAAAAATAAGAGCTCTCAGTTAATTATGGAAAATTACTAGCATCAGTATATGTTCTTTCTTAAGGCCTTTTAAGAATTTGAGCATTATGCATCTTTTGAAAGGATTATACAACACCGAAAGGATTAACTGAAACACATTAGAGAGGATGAAGTTAGTTAGAGATTATGTTATCAACAAACGATTATTATGATTAAACTAGTTAAGGATCCTTATCTTAGACATGACATATTTATTCCTCTCCATGGAAAGTTAGGGAGTCCTTTTTCCATTATGGGTTGTAGGACACCGAACCTTTTTTGGTGTGGTTTTAAGACATCGGTCTCTACATTGCTTATAGTCATTTATGTCGGTTATTAGAAACTTCCAGTTGGCATTTTCAATCAAACAAAAGATGACTTGATTTATATACTTGAAAATTGAGGTAAGATTTATTTTTCAACTGATTATGTAAAATTGGCTCACTAAACAATTGTTCAAGTTGGTATTATGCATACACTTCCATACCAACATATTCTATGTACTGATCCCTTTATGCGTGCATCAGTTTATGATATTGTAGATTTATGTATTCCTACATATCTATGTGGTTAGTAGAAAACAATATAGAGTATCTTAGTGAGTTCTCATTGATCGGGGAATGAAGTGCTCTTTTTATTTGTGCCATGTCTTTGTTTACCCTTATATTCTAAGAGTTGTTTGGGGGTTTTTCCTAATTTTGATTGAGGTTTCAAACATAGTATTAGTATGTATCAGACACTTACATTTTGCCCTTGTCGGTCTAGTTTATAGAGCCATGCTATATCACTTTTATGACTTATTAGTATATTTTTTAGATTATTTACACTACTTCTGCTATATGTTTAACTTAATAACTAGGTATATGTATCAAGGGCTTTCTTAGGTCCACTTGTAGGTCTTGAGCATTATGTTACATCTAGGGGTAGCTCGTAGCTTGTCAAACTTGGTATCATTGCACAAGGTTCAAATGTCTTGTTAGAGATGTTTGAAGTTGTGTCTAGTAGAGGTTTACTTATGGATATGTTGTTTTCCATATAATAATCAAGAAGCTGCAGTACATTTAAGAGAACTTTTCGTTCTTTGGTATTTTATATCATGCGATAAATTAGTCCCTTAATAAATTTATACAAATTTATGTATTACTTAAATTCCTACACCTATGCCTCATTTTTGAGGTGGTAAAAGCATTGTCGAGGTCGTATCCCTTTAGCATAGCTCTCATAAATAAATCTATTAGAAAGATACATATTGTGCTAGATCGTAAGAGGATACCACTCAGCATTTAAGATTATTATTTCAAAAGACGATACTCTTGTTTCCATGAATTGTGTAAGTATGGTATGCTCTCGTACCCTTTTCTAGTCACCTTATTATAGATAATACCATTAAGGGAAAGTATATATTATAAAGTTTTGTAGTGTTATCTGCAGAAAACATGAGCTAGAAATTTATGTGGTGGAATGATTTGAGAGTACGGAGTATGAAATCAGAAGTTTAGAGACCAAAATTAGGCATAGTCATTGATTAATGTATATAACGAGAGTTAGGTACTTATTAAGTGAGTAATGGGGTGATATGTTTTTAGTATATACTAAGGCATAATGAGTTGTGTGTAGATTAGATTACATGATAGTATGTAAAGAAGAAGTTATAGGTTAGGAAGGCTTACATTATATTAGGATATAAGAAAGGAGTTTATAGAGGCAAGTTATTGTGTTATACACATCAAGTATAGGATGAGAAAATAGATAGAAACGTAAAAAAAATGGGAAGACCATATAGTATCAATAAAGATATAACGTGAGATTACACATAAGAGTTAGAAGATATATGTGAAGTATAACACGGTTATGTATACGCTTTGATAGGTAAAGTATATCATTGAGATTTGTTTTTATTATTAACTCTCTCAGGAATAGTATTCCCTTGATTTATGATCTAGCAGCTTTAGGCCAAAATAGTAGTAGCAAGTTGTGTGTCGCTCATCTTTAGTGCTGAATAATAAGCTTGAACTTTAGATGATCACCATAGTGAAACGAACGATAGTATGGGTTGATAAGTGATAAGGTTAGCCTTAGATGTTGACCTAGTTAGCTTGATTTATGTCAAGGAGTGATGGTGTAAGTTAAGAATGATCTCCAGATTAATAACTGAATAGTGCTGAATATATTAGATAGATGGAGGATCACCCTAAGTATTAGAACAATCGATCTGCATCCAGAGAGGCATATTATGGAATGATATTTTAGGCTTGTATATTTCATGTGCTACTAGGTTTTATTATTATCAATTAATGAAAGGAGGAGAAACACTATGTTCATTCATTTATGATTTCTTAATAGCTAATCCATAGGGTTAGGTGTATAGTAGAGGATGTTGAGTCTCTTAAGGTAAATTTTTTCACGTTGAAATGAATGAATAGAGAATGGGTATATGATGTATGTAAGATAGGTGAGTGTTACTTTTTAGTGGTAGCATTAGAGGAAAGGATAATGTTAAGATTTATTTAGGAAGGAAGTTCTAGAAAGAATTTAATTATATATAGTTATAGTATTTAAATAAAAAGTTTAGCATTCGTATGTATATTGACTTTCTGACCCTGTAGAGTCGGTTGATTGTTTACTAGTTTAGAGAAAAAGAACTCAAACCTAAAATTTCATCTATTGACCTAAGGAGGAGATGGTAATGGAACCAATCATGTTTGGTGACTCAAACAACATGCAATTGTAGCATTATGATCAAACTGTGAACTTACTCTATTTCTTGTAACGATTCCATTTATGATGGGGTAGGTGGTAAGGATCTTGGTAAAAGATATGAAGGGAGATAGTGGATACTTAGTAGTTTCTCCAGTGTGCTTGTGTCACCTAAGTTGTTAAGTTTGGATGAAGTATGTGGTAAGGTGCAGTTATGTGGATGAGTATATGATATTATAGGGCATATCCTTTTGTGAATGACTGAAATCTTGTAATACAATGAAGTTATGGAGATCCCTAGAGAGTTTTAGCTTCAAGGAAGCCATTAAGTAAATACAGTGATAAGCTTAAATATCATGGTGATATATGTATGAACCATTGTCTTATATGTCACTAGTGATTTCTTCATTAGAGCTTGAGTATGGATGAATTTTTTGATGGTAAGAAGTAGTATGCTTAGGATAAAATTTCCTAAAGATATATAGAGAAAAACTTATGTGGCTTAGAATAGTATAATCAACTTATGTATAATACCTAGTGAATCTGAGTAACT